>QLTV01004098.1:4533469-4547660 GCA_003457575.1 Thermophis baileyi | reverse complement strand
ATCAGGGCCAATAGATAGAGATGGTTTTAGGTTGCGTAATGCCTTTTCAACGTTATCTTCTGTAAAATCAATTTGTGTTAGATCGTTGTAATTATTTGTGGTACGACTAGGAAATATTGGGCATGAGCCATTGCTGTTTACAAAGACTGAGCCGAAGAATGTGTTAAAGAGGTTTGCTTTAACGGTTTCATCGTTATAGTCTTTACCATTAGGTCCTTTAAGGGGTGGGATGGATCTCGAGTCTTTGAGTTGGTTGTTTACAAAGTTATAGAAGGCGCGGGTGGATTTCGTTCGTAGAAGGTTTTCTTCTTGAATAATGTGATAATTGGTGCATTCAGTCTTTATTTGGTGGCATAGATTTTTGTAGCGGCTTTTAAAGTTAGCAACGTAGCCAGTTTTGTTTTTTCGCCAAAGTGATCTTTTTTTGTATTGAAGCTTCCTTATTTTTATGGGTAATTTGTTTTTCTTGGTTTTGGTGGTTATTAGTGGTACGTATAGTTTCTTTCTGAATCTTTCTGAATTTCATAGAGTAGGAATATTGGAAGTGAACAACTAGATGCCATGATGAGGAGGAATATTGACAAGAGATGAAGCATACTTTACAAGAATTGGGAAAATTATATTTGGAAAGCTCTCTGCAATCCTGATCAAGTGGGCTTTAAATTGCATGCTGTGGTGGAGGGAGAAGAGAGACCACAAAAATGTGACACCAAGTACTGAAAAACTAGACTGGGAGTGATACATAGGATGTGAAGGCTACAAATATATAATCATGTAAATATAGGGAAGAGATTAAATTATATTACTCATGATTTGCAGTGAAATCTACAGAAATGCATGAGATGTTTTTTTAAAGGAAGAATGATACATCTTAATTTAGAAAGAGAAATCTATTTTGATGTAAGTTACTGAAACCTTGTGGAATGAAATTCATGTTTGAAATCCAAAGACTTAAGGTTATAACTTATTGAAAAGGAATAGGTCATATATAAGGGGAGAAGTGGCGTTATATGTAAAGAAAATGTACACTTGTCCAGACTGAGGAATCTCAACATAAGTACAAGACAGAGTGCATATGCTTTTCTTTTTCTCGTTTCTTACAGTTATATTATGATGTTATAAGTTGTCTAATCAAGCAGAATTTCCAGATAACACATTCAGGAACCTGACTACAGAACTGTCAGGGGGGGGGGGGGGTGTAATAAAAGGATAGGTTAATTGCCCAGCCATCTTTTGGGTAAGCAACTAAGACTGAAAGTTTCCAGAAAGTCTATAGTGGTTTTCATTTACTACAAGATTAAAGAGGAAGTGAATAGGCTCTCCTTGTTCTGATACTATCCAATAGGGAACAGCTGGTTAAAGAGATAAAAAGCTTGGGAAGAAGCAACCATGTCATTTTGTTTCAAGTTATTATAGAAAGGGAATTTGCAACATAGACATAAATGCATACTAGATTTCAAGAGATCCTATTTCAACTATATCAGAGAAGTACTAAATAGGAACTGATGGATAGAGATCCTCCATTCAAAACAAATAGAAGGCATAAAAGACAGACACACAGATAGAGTGCTTAGGAAACCACTGGGGTGCATTGGAAACTTGACTGAACTAAAAGAGATGCACATAGGAAATGAAAGATGGTTATAATTCCTGAAGAGATATAATATGAGCAAGACCTCCAGAAATATGGAATTGCTAAATACTAAAGAACAGAAGCAAGGGAAGCTAAAAGCAACAAAGCAAGGGATTTATTTGGCTTTGACAGCAATAAGAGAAAGAAACAGAGTAAGCTTCTCTGCTTGGAGAAAGTTGCAGGATGGGGAATGCAGAGCCCCTCAATGTTTACTATGCTTGGATCTTTTCTCAGAGAAGAACTTGTTTGAAAGTATATTCATCTGTTCAGAAAAAAAGTAACAATGAAGTATTAGTGTGGGGTAGAAGTGCTAGGAGGGAGCAATTTCTCTTGTGGTAAATATATATTTTCTGACCATGCATATTCCATTTGGCCAGTGTCTTCCATTTAAGAAAAGTTGTGAATTTTGTGAACATCAATAGAACATTTTAAATTTATAATGTGCCTATTATTGCTCTATTTCATATCATGAATTTTTCCAGGCAGTGATTACCTAATACCAGCATGTAACTGAACCATATTGAATACTGCCTATCCTTTATACAAGTTTATTGAAATATTGTTTTCCCCAACTTAATCTGAGTAGATGTGTTCAATTTACCAGTGACTGATTTGATCATATAACACTCTAACAATGGTATGGTTTAGTGATTAGCATTGTGGCCTCCAACCTGTGGTTAGTCAATGACACTCTGTAAAGATATAGCAAATAATCTGTGATGCATTCCTAAATATAAGCAGGAGTTTGGCATTTCAATTAAGATTATTGACTATAAAATTTTTGCTATTTTTTATAAATTAATTTAACTATCAACAATATAAACTATTAAGAAAATTAGTTATATGCTGTATGTGTGAGTAATTACGTATGCATTTTCTCATAGGAGAAATATCTCTTGAAGATATCACATCTTAGTTTATAATTATTTCTGTAGTATAAGACTTTGCTTCAAACATCACCAGACCTGATACAGTGTACTGTACAATAACAAGCATCCTCCATAATAACGTTTCACAGGCAGCATTTGTAATTTTACAGTATGTACAGTATATGTACAATGCTACAATTGTAAGATCATGTATTGTAAAGCTTCTATAATGGGTGTTTTACTATACTGGGCCTAATTAAAACCAGTCTGCCACAAGATGGAAGTCTCTCTGCTTCTCTTGCATGGAAGGTATTGTACCTTAGAGAAGAAAATGCAGGAGGGAATGGGGGGAAAAGGTCCTTGTAAGTAGAGTTTTCTTGGCACCAAGGTGGAAATGCTTTGCCAATGATTTCTAGATTTTTTTTCTTCATTTCTCTAGTTTATCTAAATACTAATGAAGTCTGATTCGGCTTGGCCTTGGAGATTAGTTGAGGTAAGCTTATATTGTCAACTGCTGTGTAGGTGTTCCGTTTTCCAAGTTTAAAAGTTTGATAATATTCAGGTTCAATATTTCAATTGAAATATTGTAGTGATATAAGAAGCTTCTTTGCTATTGCAGAAATTTTAAAGTATCTTAAGGCAAAAACTTCTGGTATGTGATATCCATTGTTATCTCTATACTCCTCAGACTACCATATGAGAAGCATAATTAATATATTTTGCTGTGAACTAGTGAAAAGAATGAAAGCGCTGTGTTAACATTCCTGTTCATATAGGAATATTGATGTTCAGTAATTGTTGAAAATAAATTGCCTTGTCACCAAATACTTTCCAAATGAGAAGTGTGAGTTTGAATTATAAGTTACTTTCATAGGAAACCTGTATCTAGGTCAGGTTATTTAGATTGTCATAAATTATCCATTTGAATCCCTGATTAGCAGTGGCAATTTCTCCCTGATTTTTTTTTAAAGCAGAAATGCAAAAGGAGCTTTCCCTACCCTGATGTCCAGAATTACTATTATACCATTAATTATGAAAATGTAGCATAAAGCATAAAAGATTGTGACATGTTGTGCATGTAAACCAACCAATCAATATATGGATGAGTAGGCACTGCAATGGTAAATTAAGTCTAATATTTATAAACCATTATTAAATGTATTTTTTTATTTAAAAAAAACATTTGAGTCAAGGTTTGATAAAATAAGAACCAATTCATGAATTCTTTGCATATTTTATTTTTCTTTTTTGATTTCCAACTCACGCACATCTGGCATATTTTACATTTTTGCAATAAAACATGGTTACAATAGCTTAAGGAATTTATATAGCCAAAATATTTCACCATGATCTTGAGATGAAATGAACTTATCTTCCAGATGTTCAGTATTCTCCCAGTTCTAAGCTACAAACTCAAGATATTGCTTACAGACCAATGATGAATAACTTAATCATTACATTGATTCCCCATGATTTCAGAATCTTATTAATACAAACAACAATGAAGAAGGTATTTAGTGCTAAAACTTACTAATACAAGGTGAGTAACAAATAAGAACCACGTCAATAAATAATATGTTTCTGGTGCCAAAGTGCCAGTACAAAGAATCCATTATCTTGTGTTTTTTTTAAATAAATGACTGTGAGTGAGTGTAAAGTCTGAGAAAATTACATTCCTGTTACATGCCTCATAGCCCTACTGACACAATATGTACATCTATGACAATACAGTCACCAAATATACAAAGAAGAAACATGAAGTAAAGTGTATATACCCCTGGGTATGTTACATGATTTGGAGAATGTGCAGAAAATTATTCTGATAGTCATTATTACAGTACTGTCAAATATGAGTGCCTTCAATGTAAAATGTGTGTTAAACATATGAGTTTTAAAAATATTCAAAAGAATAACCCCAATGAAGCTAAGTTTGCTTTTAACCAAGCTTTATTTCCAAGGAATTTAAGATAAAATCTTAGTTGCTCTCTCCCTGCAATGTATAGTATGCCAAATGTGATGAATCTAGAAGTCTAGCAATCTTGCTTTGGTGGGAATCATAAAGCGCTGTAGCATAGCATCTTAACCATGCTCCTGTCTATCACATGATTAATTTTTAAGGGAAAATTATTTTTTTAAAATGCATAACTATGGCAAACAATGGCTTCATATCCAAATGCTTCATGTAATGAGCAAAACTTCATTTAGAAGGGGTGGCTTTAGACTGAAACATGCAGACCATGTTTCAGTGGCAATGGCTCCATTGCAGCTTGCACCCCATTTCAATCTTTAAATACAAGCTGGGCCTTGGACAGCTTTCAGTTCAACTTGTGGATGTGGTTTCAAGACATCAGGCTTAAAGTACATGCAAGTTGTAACTCCACAATAAAATTAAGAAACAGTTTTTGTTTTTTATACAAGGCTTTACTTTTACAAAAGTATCCCTTTAAAGTTAAGATGTGCATCTGATGTACAAAGTATCAAACGTAGGGTTTTTTTCCTTTTAATTGATCAGCTTGAAAAGAGGCTAGGAAATGGGAAATGGATGCTAGGGTCATGGCCCAAACCATATAATAGCCAGACACAAGTTCCTCAGAATATTCAAAAGTCTCTTGTGATGTGTTCTTCTATCTTTTCTCAGTAAACAAAAGTATATGAAATAATTACCAAAACATCTATTAAGTCATTATAATTTACATGATACAAGCTAGCTTCTGCAGCAGCTGGTGTTCAGTTGTGAAAAAACACACAAAATAAAATGGTTGCTGACTACAATGTACAGCTATTGCTGGGTGTAATGGAATGTACAACGGAGGTCAATGCAGATTTCTTTTTCCACCAGAGATACCTTTCAGTAGCACTTGTGCTCTCAGTGTAATCTTTGCTTTCAGTTCTTCACTCTGGTTTAATATCTATTCTGATGCTCATAATGCCAACGATTAAAATCTATATTAAAAGCTACAATGCTACCAGACGCCATGCCGGTAATTAGAGTCCTGAAACAGAAACAGAGATCGGGCCTGTAAATATCTGAGATATTTATTGTTCATAATAAACTACGGTTAGAAGATCAGTAGTCGTTCGAAAATACTAGGCAAAATAGAATATCCTGCTAAGGAACTTAAGAGTCTATGATGTTATTCCATATTATTTTGTAAGATAACAAATGACTAAAATTTGGAGCGTTCTTTGGAAAATGGCTGCTTCTACTTCTCCAGCAGTGTTCTATTAAAGAAGTGTAAAGTACATAAAGATTGACTGGGTTAAAAGTAAAAAGAATCAACAAAATGAATATAAACACCTACAAAAACAATTGCTTTTTCCCCAATATGGATTTCCCATTTTATCCACACTGCAATCCCAATGACTGGCTCACTCCTACAGAATTAAGGTTGAACAGGGATTAGAAGTTTGTACTCCATGTTTTAAGATTATTATCCAATATATTATATTATTGCTTTCTTTGAAATACCAGTTAGTGGAAGCACAGTCTAAAACATATCACGAGAAATTTTACTAAATATAGCTGTGTAATTGAACTCAATTGTTAATTGAGTGGTGCATACTGTCCCACTCAAAATTACCTCTCCTAAAATAGCATACTTCTTTAAAATATCAAAATTTACAAGTTCATAAAATCTCATGAGATTTTTCACAAGAATATTTAAATTTAGAAGATGTTATCTAAATTTTTGAAATGATCTTTTTGTGGGTACATGTGCTTTGGATTGGTAAATGTTACTGACTCATGTTTTAAGACTCAAATGATCCAGTTGTGCTATGTATTTAACTAAGAGAAGGATTGCTAAGGAAAATATTAAATGCATATCACCTCTTACTGCTATTTTTTTTAGATTTCAGCTTACCTCTGATCATGGGATAGGTCCATTGCCCTAATGCCAGCATCACAGCCAGGATAAATGTAGAGTTGTTTGAAGTCACAAGCTTGCCATACTTCTACTACTCCATTATCACCACCTGTAACTAGATTCTGCCCATCACTGCTCAGAAGGATAGCCTACAGGAAAGCCAAAAACAGAAGCAACCATAATGGATCTTCGTTATTTAACACATTTTACCTATAGTAGTAAAGCCTAACCTTAAGTGCAGAATGCTGAGCAATAAACTGCTTTTTTAAAAATTATTATTATTATAAGCAAAAGTGAAGGAGGTTTGCCTTGAAATTTACACCAATTCAGCCTTTGCAGTGGTATATACCACTATGAACAGCTCGAGTTATGTATCCATTTAATTTCTTGGAGCTGCTCTTGCTGCTGGTAGAGTTGGTTCCTTAGGGGCCCATATTCATGACACAGCCGAGATGCCTTCACAGAAGCCAGTGTGTTAACATTATGATACACATATAAAAGGGTCATCACTTGCATTTTGCTGGCATGAGTTTCATTATTTGCAACCCCCAACTCCCACCCCCCACATTGATGCCTCTGAGTTTCCAAAATTAAACAACAGAGGTCAAGCTATTTAAGGTTTTAAGCATGATCAGATGATTAAGGAACAGATATCCAGGAAACATTGTGTATTAAGCAATGTCTTGGTATAGTTTTTAAGAATAAGTCTAACTTAATTGGAGCTGAAAAGTTTTTTCTATAGATGTAACTTTTTTCAGGTGACAGTGAACTAATGTTAATGCCTTCTATTAAAATATAAAATAAAAATTACCCTGGTTGAATCATTAATTTCCATCTGGGCCAAAAGTTTTCCATTAATGCTGAAATTGCTGAATCTTCCTCGTTCATAATAGATGATACAGTGGCCTTCACTAGACACAGATATTAGGCGTGGATACAAACAATTTTCTGTTCCTTCTAGTGCTCTCAGCAAATCTCCAGTAATTGTGTGTACCAGACAAGGTCCTTCTGTATATTACAAATTAATAACAGCATATTACAGAAATGGAAATTCATACAGTTTCGGTCAATGATTAACAATGAATTGGGTTAGAGATACTACTATGATTTCTGAGAAAGGTTTCTTATTATTTAAATCCTAATGATTTCAACATGAATTAAGAAAGGATTAGGATGGGATAGAATATCTCTCTACTAATGGAGAAAAACTCCACTATCAAGGAGAGTACATCCGATCTCCATGGCACCTGCTATACCTAAGGAAATCTTTAAAGGCTTATATCTATTCTTAGTAGAGGTATTAGCAGCAGGAGGCCAGAACAGGGGCAGGTCAGGTTCGGAATAAAACTGGTGGTGGATTTCTGTTCCATTGAGGTAATAGTTGGCTTCTATAACCATATAATTTAGAATTATCATGGCTAATTCTTCCAGCTGAGTGAAATGAAAAGTAAGTTATAATTGGCTGAAAGGGCAGCAGAGGCACTTTATTTAAATAACTCTTACTTAGATGAAGGTGAACTAGTTGGATTTAGAAAGAAGAGGTCTTTCCCTTTGCTCTAACACTTATTTTAGCCCTCCGTTCCATTATAAGTGAAGAATGTTGCTTCAGTTCAATATATCTAGAAATGGATTAATGGATTGTGAAAATAACATTGAGGAGGAAGAAGAGGAGTTGTAGCCAAGGGAATGCTCAGATAAGAGAAATCTGAGCTAAAAGCAGAAATGGAATTTGAGAAAGTGTCTAAGACTTGACCCTCTTTAGTTCTCTCTAGGATAAAGGCAGGGAGTGGTGAGGCTCATTCAGACTTGCAAGAGTCTGTTACTGCAACCTTATAATACAAGTTGATTAGTATTTGTAACTTTCGTGTTCAAATCTGGGCTGCCTCGTAGGGCTGGCACATCTAATTTCAATATCTTCATAAGACTGTCAAGACAGAGCTTTTTAAGGGAAACTTTGAGACTTAACTGGAATCCATACTGGAAACACTGGAAACCAGGTTGTTTGGGGGCACTTGTTTAATTGCAATGTTGTATAGGTTATTTACTATTTTTAGATGTTATTGTGAATTCATTTTAATTGTTGTAAAATTTGAACAGTTGATCCTGATGACATCAATAAATTAAAAAATCAAAAAATAAAGGCAATATAAGCCATGATGGAGATCAGAAGACAATGTACTTCAAGTACTGCATCTGTCATGTCAAAGAAATGAGAAAAAAAATTAAACGGAGCTTCTTTGAAGCACTGTTACATCTATATGGCCATGAAAAGGGTCTCTAAATTTCTAACATTATCTCCAAGAGGTCAAAGATCTTTAATATCTATTTTTGTTTCAGGGCCCTTTTTGTTCAATCTAGACTTCAATAGAACCACTGGGATCCATAGGAATTGAATTACTGAAGGCAATCTTATCAAAGAGAAGATTCAGGAAGTGGAAGTAAGGGAGATTTTGGAGGAAACTGACCAGCATGCATTTTGATTTCTAAAAAAATGGAGTTTAATAAACTCAGAGCTGCAGAATAAGCTACAGGGGAAAGGCTCAAGAGAAATGGGAATTTCTAATGATAGGAATATTAAAAGCATAATAGCAAACAGTTCTAGTAAGGATAAAAATGGTAGTCAAAAAAAGAAGCCAGCCCTACTACTGAAAATAGAGGAGGACACATATAAACAATGAAGTGGTCACAAAGGAAGAGTTCGGGAAGTAGGCTGGAAGTGTAGAACTTGTGGCAGGAAAGTTATATCTCAGAAAGATTGAAATCTGTAATATTGAGTGTAGGCAGTATATTTGGGAAACTTCAAGTTTTTAAAAATAATTTCAAACCAATGGATTCTGTTCCACCCAACAAATTTGGCAGTATTACCGTAATTATTTATAGGTCTGAATTTTGGTAACAATGTTTATGCTGGTTCTTTTACCAGAGGCATCCTGGTGGTCTGAGCTACTTCAGGTCTTGATTTAAGCTCTTGCAGCTAAAAGTAGTCCTCATCTAGCAACTGCCTCACAGCAACCTTTCAGTTATGTTGTGATGAAAAAGTAACTGAGACTAATGTTTACAATCTTTACAGTGCCTTTCTGTCACCATGTGTTTGCCATTACAGTCAGTTATTATGTGTTGTCCTGTGCCTCACCAATCTCTCTATTCCCTTCTCAGAGAGCAGAGAGATTGCTTAAGCTATCTCTTACTGAGATGCTTTTCTCCACAGTGGTGTCCCTAAAAAAGTGTTAACCACAAGTTAACAACTTAGCTGTGGCTTTAATTAGTTGATTAGAAGCTTCCTCCTGGCTTGTGGCTGCTGCCTGAAATTGATTATCAATTTCATACTAAAGGTTTTTGTTTGTCTCTTAAGTGGTTTATGGCATGCTGCGATGGACTAAGCAAACAGCTGTCACTAGCACATTCCTTTCTAACAATGCATATTCCCCTTAGTGTGCCTGCTTACTCTCTTATAGTCCCTTACTCTCCAATCAATGTACATCCAGGTATCAATTCCTTTCTTATTATTCCAGAGCAAGGGTGAGCAGTCCAAAGGGCAGGGGAGTGGGGGGAAAAAGCTGTAATATTTGCCTTTTTACCTGGCTTCCTCATGAATTCTGACATACACACACCTCTTGCTGTTTGGGCTCAGCTGGCTATTTGGGATTGTATCCTTCTAATGCTGTAAAGCAGGGGTGTCAAACTGGCGGCCCACGGGCCAGATGCGTCATGAGCAGGCCACGCCCATCCCAGCTCCGCGAAAGGGAAAAACGTCACAATACATCACATGATGGCAACATGACTCTGCGAGTTTGACACCCGTGCTGTAAAGCAACAAAAAAGTTGAAGTAAAATCATAAACACAGTTTCAGTCATGTGGTTTTCCATTTAGCTTAACCACCAAGTTGCTGGTTCTAATTGCAGGTGCTAAATGAGGACTTTCTGTTTATAAGTTGTTGATGGTAATAATTATTTTGAGGCATGAAGTTTTAAACTAAAATTAATCTTTAGGAACTGACCTTTAGCACCACTTATGACAAGTCCCAGCTCAGCACATACTGATACGCAGACAACTTCATGATCATGACCAGTTAGAACAGCTCTGGGAGCAGGATAGTCACCTAAAAAAGAAAAAAAATGAACCATATATATATTAAACTAGCCTGAACTTCAATTTGGGAGCATTTCTACTATTATTTTGTGGGCGGTCTGTTTTAGAATATCTCTAGTAAAATGGTACCACCGTAGTATTAGGGATTTCTTGATTCATATATCATATTCGTTCATGACACACTGATATAGATATTATGCCTATATTAGTCATAATAATTGCATATATATTTATATGATTTGATTGGGTTTAGAATATAACCCTTGCTTTTGTTTACATTTGAACAAAATATTTTAATTAGGATGCGTAATGCTTTGGATTTGATATTTATAATTTCAACTTTTAAGTCTTCCCACTCATAAAATACTCTGAGTGGTTAACAAAAGTTAAGATGGTATAACAATTTAAAACTGCTCAGATTCACCTTACAGGGGAAAGGGGCGGCATAAAAATTTAATAAATAAATACAAATAAAACAAGAAACAGCTTCAGTGTAAAAATATACTATTTCTCATGGAAGCAGTTGTATTTTTTCTTGGATTTGTACCGCTGCTTTCCACAGACAGGTGATATATTTACATTCTGAAATACCTTTTTTTAATTAAGTGCTGAACAACCCCAATTATTTAGATTTCAGTGCATATTCTGGCTAGGAAATAGCCAGCCATCATGGCATTGCATCTGGGAGACATCTGGTTGGGGAGGACAGACTACCTATAAAATTTGGGATATACATGTTTGGATTGAAATAGAAAAGCTGAATAATATTAGAGGTAGTTTCTCTGCCTTGAAAGATGTTTACATCAGTAACAGGTGCATTATATTATGAAAAGTAAACAGAGAAAGAGCTGGGAAGAACTCGGTGATATATCTTTCTGTGCTTCTGGGTGGGATGTTTAGATATCAATAGGTTATTTATTTATACTTAATATTTTGTAAATTTGCCTGTACTGAAGGAATGTAGGAGGCGAAGGTATCAAATACAAACTATATAAACAAATTATTTAATTGTCTAAATGATTTTTGTATCCTTCCATAAGTGCCTGTTACAATATATGTCAGCAGTTTTTAAAGCATGTTACATTCTACACAGAATGAAACGTTAGATTAAAAGTCGGCAACTTTTCCAGCACAAAGTGCTCTAAAGGATATGTATCAGGAGGTGAAGAGGTTTGGCTAAATTTCTGGAGGTTGCTAAACTATAGTTGGCAGAGGGCTTGAACTTATTTTACAATATTCTCATTTTGAAATTGCTATTCTCAAGTGTGAATTACCTGACTTAACTCTGGAAAAACCTCAAGAGTTTTTCATGAGAGTTGACAAGAAAGCGAAGAAGGGGAAAAGGAACTATTATCTACATTACACATAATTCTGAAGTATCAAGCTTAATACACTCAACTGCAGGTTAAACTATAATTAATGTGAATCTGTACTATTATTCTTTATTTGGTATTGCCCCTGAAAGCAGATTTTTAGGCATGTCCTAACTGTAATATAGTTAGAATCAGCTGAGGCTTGGAGGTAACAGTAAATATCACTTCACTCTTTGCAACAAATGAAAAAAAATAACAGTTTAATCAGCATTATATTATTACAACAAACCTGCTAAATGGTTTCACATACCACATTTCTCGGCAAAAAAATTGGAATTTCACATACCACATTTCTCGGCAAAAAAATGGAACATTAGGGACTGTACCAATCATTCAAAATCTAACAAAATTCTCTCACCCTAATGGCACTACTGATAGATGCAGTGAAAGATTAAAGGCTAAGGTATTAAAGGATATGCAGCTGAAGCTTGACCCGTGAATTGAAACACTGTCAGTTTGAACTCACAGTAATTTTCCCAACATTGTACTTCTATATCTGTGTAGTTGAATACTTTAGGGCAAAATTGTAAAATGTACAAGAATGTGCTATCTCGGTGTAGTAATAAATGTAGTAATAAATAAGAGGGTAGCTTTTGTTTCTCAAAAAAGACATAATATGCAATTAGTAGTACAGAGGTTCTTGTGTAAAAGAGAAATATTAATTGTCTAACCATTTAGTCCTATGGCTTCATATTTCCTTACAAATTAATATTTCATGTGAATTATAAACATTTTTCTTTTCCTTTTTTGGTAGTGTCATACACTATCATCAGTGCAATAATTAATAATGTTTAATTACAGCTAATAGTTAATAATTTGAAAAGTGGAAGAGATCAAAGCATCTAATCTTTGGCAGAATTGTTTTCCTACCTGAAGAAGAGTAAGAATATTGCATAATATTGCAAAATAAGCATCAATAAAATATCCTGAATATCAAATCCAAAGAGTTGCTTCCTAGAAATGTTATTTTGCATTATTCATTTTTTTCTACAACAAAGATACTAACTAAGCCAACAAAAGAGCATTGATGGACTTCACATTGCCAGCAAGACTTGTTGACAACTGTATCCTAAATAGTGGACAAAGCATCTTAAAAGGTATAGTCTATTAATTTTTTATAATCATCTACATTCTCAATCATTCTCAAATCTAATCACTTTTTCTGAATTCTGTCATCTTGTTTGTACCTTTGTCCTACAAAATAATTCACCCATCCCCAATCCAGGTTTTATGCAGACTGTTACACACTTTATTTCTTATCTGTTTTTTCTATTCTTATATTGCCCATCTCCAAGACTCTAGGGATTTCTGATTTCTGATTCTTTCATTATCACCATTCATTGGAGAATATCATACAAATAATACATTCAGTTTCATATGCACCCAAAACAATCTAGATGACATTAGGTCTTACTTTCTGATGTCATTTTAGACTTTTCATTCATAATTTAGCCTGCATCATCTGCATGTATTTATCAACTCTGCTCCATAATATCACACTACTTTAACTGAGAACTATTACATTTTTCTTCTTTCTTTTGGCTTCACAAATACACAAAGGGCAAACAAAACTCAATTTTATCTCAAGCATGCTCATACTATTTTATGCAAGCTGGATCTCTATTAAAGTCTAACTTGTAAGACAACATCCTGTTGCTCATGTCAACCAGGAGGCATATATAACCTGGAAGGATTCTTCTGAAATAATATCTACCAAGGAGTGTTGGGAATACTTTTTTATTTCTGGTTATAAGCATGAAGTCTTTTACTGCTATAAACCACTGTGTCAACTAAGTTTACACCTGCTTGGGTTCTGGTAATCCCTTAACATCTTTATAATGTTTCTTAAATCCCTGTGCTTTACTAGGAGCTATAGGCTCACATGTCTATGTGCACAGCACTTGTTCTTCCCCAAATTATTGGGTGAAGATTAGAATCATATATTTTGTACAAGCTCCACGGAGAGATTGGATATAACCATGTAATACAGTCAAATTTGTCAAATTGCACCCAATATTTATATCTGTAGGTAGAAACAAGAAGTACAATTGATGCAGACATCAAATAAAGTGGATATTTATTTTATTTATTTATTTGTTTGTCAAACATGTACAAGGTAGCAGGTATAGGTATAAACATAAACATAATCAAGGTGAATACAGATAGATGAGGACAATAGGACAGTAGGACAGGGACGGTAGGCACGCTGGTGCGCTTATGCACGCCCCTTACAGACCTCTTAGGAATGGGATGAGGTCGACAGTAGACAGTCTAAGGTTAAAGTTTTTTGGGTTTGGGGAAGAAACCACAGAGTCAGGTAGTGAATTCCAGGCATTGATCACTCTGTTGCTTGTTTCTTG
>QLTV01004098.1:4511433-4532959 GCA_003457575.1 Thermophis baileyi | reverse complement strand
TATATATATATATATATATATATATATGTCGATATATCTATGTGAAAGTTGATGAGAAGCTTGATAACAAATGGAGATGTTAATAGCTATAACTGCAATCTTTTTTCCACTAGATATCTCTAGATCATGGGTGTCAAACATGTGGCATCATGTTGCCGTCACGTGACGTTTCGCGAGGTTTTTCCCATTGAGGGAGGTGGGGTGGGAGTGGCCTGCATGTGATGCGTCCAGCCCGCGGGCCGCCAGTTTGACACCCTGCTCTAGATTTTGGGAAATACAATTCTGCATGCTTACTGAAAAAAACTGACATCTAAACAATCAGTATCTCTTTTTGGCCAACACAATTTTAATATGAAAGGATTTTATATTCAAAGCCCATATTCAAAACCCAGCTCTTCTCTAGAAGGTTTTATAATTAACCATTTAAAGAAATAAAATGTACACATACTATTAATGTTTTAAAACTAATTACCTCCTCCTAATTAATTTAGGAAGTCTTTTAAATCTGAAATATTTACATACAAATAAGTAAAAATGCCTTCATTAGTATTATGCATAAAATCAATGATACTTTCTCCCTCCAATTCTTTATAGAGACATTTAGTATGTTTTAGCATACAGACAGTTTATCACACTCATGTAATGGATAGTGAACATTCTCTTTAAGTATATGTAAAATGTGTCAAGTGAGACAAAATGTACTTTAGTGCCTTTAAGGGCTATTTACTATAATTGGTCCACAAACTGAGGTTTGGGCTAGTTGACACAATGTGTTCATACAGTGCTCAATGCAAACATGGCCAGGAAAAGCAACTCACACCTCTGGCAACTTGCTGCTATATAATGAGAAATGTCAAGTCCCAAGATCAATGAAATTTCAGGCCCGGGGGACACGACAGGAATAGCATTGATTGTTTTAAAGAAACCAGTCAAAGGCTGAATGCAATATATTGCACAGATAGACTCAGGAGGATAAACAGCCAAGTCCACTATACCTACATGACAGAAAATTCAATCATCTCTTAACACTAGCTGCTGGCTCCATTTGCCTCCTTTTTTTCCCAGTGAGCTGGTTCCAATTAAGGTGCACAAATTATTTTTTTCACTTCTGAATTAGTTTCTGGATTTGTATCCATTTCAGGAAAACCTTCCTTCCTTCCTTCCTTCCTTCCTTCCTTCCTTCCTTCCTTCCTTCCTTTCCTCCCTCCAATTTTCCACCCAGTCTAATTAGGAAAAAAAAAGAACTTAAGCAACCTAACATACAAATGAAAAAATAAAATAAAATAGCAAGTAGCCAGTTTTTATAAGCTGTGTTACAGAAGAAACTATGTAAATCTATGCATAACCAAGACAGGATTATTCAAGTTTAAAAAAAGTAAGTTAAAGATTAATTAAACAACTTTCTCCAACTATAAATCCAGAACATGTTTTCTGTTTGAACAACCTAAAGGCTGCAGTCTGTATACTAACTGAAAAGACTAATGCATGAATGCTAGTGAAAATTTGAACATCCCATTTCTTAGTCTAGAGCACGGGTGCCATTTCTTAGTCTAGAGCACGTGTCATGTGACGTATCATGACGATTTTTGCCTTTGTGGAGCAGGGGTGGGCTTGGCCTGCACGTGACGCATCTGGCCCGCGGGCTGCCAGTTTGACATCCCTGGTCTATAGAGCTTAACTTGTAAGAGATTTTTAAGTAGTGTAGCAGCTAACAGAAAATCCTGATTGGGAGCCATGTGTAACTTCAGCTCCTTCAATCCTTTTTCTACCATACATTTGGAAGCATTAAAAATAGATTAGATAGAATTTTAGGTAGATCAGTGTACCAATATGGTATGAGGCAATATTAGAAGGTTGTTAGGAGTATATTAAAGCACTTATATATGTATGTTTAGGTATGAGAACTAGTAAAGGCCATATCACTAATGCTTTTCAGCTTACTTAGTCACTTTATTAATAAGTAACACCAGAGAGTGCTGAAGTGAGTGCAAGCATGTGTATATGCATATGAATGTAGCATATCAGATGTATTATTAGTGGTGTTGATGAAAAAAATAAAAGACGGGATCCTGCTCTATATGATTTTCTGAAACAACTGAAGTTCCTTTTGATAATTGGATGCACTGAAGCTGAAATTGATAATTAACTATCTTCCAGCTTAAAGGATCATTAGAAAGTCAAACACCTAGCCCACATAATTACCATAACCTGACATCTTTCTCTTGAGTTCCTTATCTCCTTATGTTCTGTAATATAAAATATCTTATCTACATCGCCAGATGACAGCTTTTGTGAACCTAATCCTTTTCTGAAAAATATCATCCACATCTTCCTAGAAATTCATTTTAAAGATGTTAGCTAATTGGATTTAACCTACCCTATACCTCTCGTTTTCATTTTCCTTATAAAATAAACTCCAGTAAAGAATTGTAGATATTCTAACAATATTTCTCTCTATAACTTTGGTAAAACAACAACAACAATTTTTCAGTAAATTATGAAACCCATAAATGATGACGTGTCGTCAAAGGCTTTCCTGGAGAAAAAGTGGAATGGGGGCCCATGAGGGAGAAGATGGCCATACAATTCTGTACAGACAGAATTGAAAATATAAAAGAAACATTACATAAATAGATAAATGGTAATAACTTACTGCTGTTCGGATTGTCACCAATGATATGATGTCGGCCACTCCAATACCACAAGAGTAAAGTAGCATCCCGAGAGCCAGAGACAATGTAGCAGTCCCCACCAATATAAGACTCTGATCTGGCAAGACAAGTGACTACATCCCAATGGCCAAATACGATCTGTGTTAGTTTGCCTACAACAAAGAGAGGTTGCTTGACTGATTTTTTTTTCCTGTGCTGCAGTGCATGATGAATACAAATTGAAGCTACCAAAGAAATTTAAAAACAAAGCACAAATAAAAGACATTTTCAGCAATGGACTACAAAACAGGCATTGTGATTGTCTTCAGACAGCAGGCAATAAGGTATTCAGTATGAGCATGTTGTATGCAGGCTGTATCAAGTATTAGACTGGACAAAAGCATAACATTTCCTTTCATTGGATCTAATCTCCATGCAGATGTGTTATTACTGCTTTTTGACATATGATATGGCATTTCAGCCAATAGATGCCAGGTAATTTGCACTAAACGCTCTGCAGCTTTAAAATGTATAAATGTAAAAAAAAGCTGTTCCCTCCAGAGTTCTCATTCTATATCCTAAAGGCTGAAGAGGTTTCTGCATTCCCAGGTGTCAAGGTGATATAACATTGACTTGTTGTTCATCAGAGAAACATAGAAAACTGTCCACTCTTGAATGGTAATGGCTCTCCAGAGTCTCAAACAGATATCTTGCCTTTCACCCACAAGTGATCATTCTTCACTGGAAATGCTAGGAACAGAACCTGTGACCTTCTCTATGCAAAGTATTTGTTGTATGATTGGAGTTACAATTTTTACCCTCCTGATCTCCTCCTGTCACAAAACCATCACATCCAAGGCAGCTGCTGGATTGTAAGCCTGAGAATTCTCATTGCAGCTGCTGCAACTCGAATTCTGAATAGTTTAAAATCCCTTGAAAATTTAAATAATTTAGGGGGGGATTTAAATAGTAAAGAAATCTGCTATTGGTAACTAACAGATTTATCCCTATCCTAAAGGGGGAAAACACAAGAACATCCTAAATGAGTATTCTCTCAAAAGATATTGCAAAATATCTGAGTTGCCTAAAATGTGATTACAAATTTATACTTAGACTGGATGATAGCTGAGGGCAAAAATCTCCAAAATTTGAAATAGATTTCAAACATTGTTTTTAAATTAGCTTTTGGGATTTGTAACAGTTACTAATCCTTATTTCAATTCCTTCTCTGATATGAAAAAAAAGCATTTTCTATATTACTTTATTCAATTTAAAAATATTTCTCTATTTTGACATTCTGTGAATGATATAGGAAAATGAATAAAATTCCATGTGACAATTCCACCTGTTTCTGTTGAATAAACTCGAAAGCTCTTGTCCCAGAAACCACAGATAAGAATGTAGCGATTATCTGCTGTGACCACGAAACAATGAGCATTGATTTGAATGCTTTGATCCACAAGGTCTGTGATCTGCCGTTTATTCACACCAGAGTTATTGGCTGTGCAAAACAAGAAAAAAAGCAAATTTTTTTCAGAAACTTTATATCATGAAAATAAACTTTGCATGTGAGTGAACATACTAATTCAGGCACCACAGTAGACTTACTATACCTTCAATTCAATCTGTCAAGTCTCAAATAAGAGCCAAAGTTTTTCTAATACATACTATGGTACTTTGCAAGCAATTTCTCCCTAACATAATGTATATTTCATAGTGTAAAATTAGTGAGCTGTAACTATTTTTCTCTATTTTGAATTCTTCTAATTCATGAAAATATTATACACTAAATTATTGTTGAAACTAATTATTTCTTATTTATTTTCCATCTAACATAACATACCAATCAATGGATCCATTTCAATAGGAAGGTGATGAGCTTGATCTAGAGAATATCCTGGTGCTCCCCTGAGGCCTAAGGAACAGAAAAGAAATGTCAATAATGGCTATATAAAATTAGGTTTGTACTATGGGATTCCTAATATTTCCCTCTTTCTTGCTTTCCACATTACAAAATGACAAGGAGGTTTTTTTTTTTGTAAGACTGGAAACCTGTATGGACTTTTTCTAGAAGAATTACAAAATGAATAGGAGGTTTTTTTTTTTGTAAGACTGGAAACCTGTATGGACTTTTTCTAGAAGAAGAAACTATCAAATTGATTTTGGAATTAAATGGGACAAAGAAGATGGGGAAAACATTAACATGATAATTACTAATTGTTAGTTTTGTGTATTTTTACTTTATTGAAAAACTCTGCTCTCTCTCTATGTGTATGTATGAATGAGTGAATGAATGAATAATTATGCTGGAAAAGATTCTGATATTGTATATTAGTGGGATGTAGTTTTATATTCATCTAGATCTCAAAAAAAGAGCAAGTCTTCACAACCTAATGAAAAACAACCCCTGGTGTCTATAACCCAGGCATGTTCTGGTTAAAGAAAAGTGGGCTGATTTTACTATCAACTTGGCTTTGCTCAAGGGATGATATTTGAACCTTTTTGTAGTAAACTTTTTGTTTTCACTTATCAGCATTACAGTTTAATATAAATTTACGACAGGATAGCAAAGGGATATGTTGTGGTCCCAAAGTAAGACCTATATGAGGGCATTTGTTTCAGATGTAGAAGTTTGGATTCCTTTCCCATGTTGCTGCACGTCTCTTTAATAATTTCTCTACATTCTATTTCTCTATTCCTAAATCTGTGTTCTCAATCTTTTCTAAATTTGTTTATTATGGTTTGTTCCCTATAAGTTTTCATTTGTGTCTGAATGAAATTAGATGGAGACTGGCATGTTTATTACTACATTTTTAATGCATTAAATAGAATATGTGCATATCTAATGTGTAGATATCAGGCAGGAGTGTATATAAAGGAAGTGATTGCAGCTGATTCTTCTCACCACTCCAATAAATTCCAATGCTTTCCTCCTGCCATGGTTCACACATAGGGAATCCACCAGGTAGGAAAGCAAAATGGCTAAAGCAATACTGACAAAGTTAGAATTCAGTTGTTTTCATCCATACTTCTCTCTTGATCTTAAAAAAAAACCAGTCTCTCCCCTCTACTGTATACTTTAATGACTTTTAAAAAAAGCAAAAGTAGTGAACATATAACTAGCTTGGCCCTAGCAATGCACTGTTATCCACATGCAATCTAGTATAATAATTTATACTTAAATTGTGAGGATATAAACAAGCATTCAAAAGAATACCAGACAGATTATTTAGGTGTGTGTGTATGTTTGTGTATATGTGGTTGTGTGTGTGAGTGTTTTGAGGTGGCATTTAATTTCTCCAATGATACCTTCAGAGGTGGTTTAAGTTATAGGAAACATTTTTAAACATGTTCTTGATTTATTTACAAACCTTCCTTTGAAAATAAATATTTTCATGTATTTGGGTAACGAGGTTCAATACAAGCCTGACCCAAACGATACAAACTCATCAAAAAATCCATCTTGAAATACATACCTACTGTATTGTGCCATCTATTCACTGCAAAAAGCCGGCTGCAAGTCACAGTTACCACTGCAGGAATTGTAAGGTGTGGGAGTGTATTGGCTGCCACATGTGTGACAGGAGAATTTGATGGAAATTTGAGCACCATTATAACATCTTGCTGCATCTGATCTTTAAACATAAGTGGGCTCTGTGGAAGGAAACACTGTTGAGTAGAAAGGAAAAGAGAACAGAAGAAAACAGAAAGAATAACATAATTAGTGAGAAGGTCTGAAGGGAAAATAAGGTTAAGAGAGTCAGGAAGTACTTACACATCCAGGGGAAAAATGTTATTTATACAGCTATCACTACAAATACAAGACAGCAAAATTAGAGAAGTGGTTACTGGTGAATTATAGTAAGGCAAATATGGAAAAGTCATGGCAAATATCCATTAGTTTACCATTACAGGACATGTGATGATACAGTCAACATTAACAAATAGAAAATCTCACTAAAATGCTTACAGTTGTTTATATAGTAAATATGTCAAACAGAAGCAGTAGTTTAGTCATTCATTAGGCTTATACAATACACAAGCCGAAGAAACATAAACTGGAGGAATTGAGTTAGGAGCTCTATAAAAGCCAATAGCAAAACTAAATGTTAATGGCATTAACAGTAAGAAGAAAACTAAGCTAAGCTGAAAATGGCAAAACTATGGAATACACTCTCCTTAATAAAATGTATTACTGTTATCTAATATTATCCTGGTGATTTTTAATGATGGAACAGAATGAGGAAGTGTACTGTAACCTAAAAAGCAATTTAGTCATGCAGCACTTATGCTATAATGCTTTAGTGAACAGGCATGTCTTCAGTTGTTGTCTAGTAGAAGACAGCACAGGGCAGGTAACTTCCATAAAGAAGGAGGCACCATAACTGAAAATATCTTAGTACAGGCCACAATATTGTGAACCAAATCTATTAGTAGAATTACAAACTGGGAGATCCCAACTGATTTTAAAGCACATGTTGGAAGACACGGGGAGAAGTAATAGGACTTCACAAGCTAATTGTCAAGCCCTGTGTCACACAACACAATAAAGGAAACAGGAATCACAAAAAACTCAATCAGAAATTTTAATGAAAGAATCAGAGGTAAGGAACAGAACCTAGGAGTCTACATGCCCTATTATTAGTGGATTCATTAAAGTGGACTCTTTGAAGATTTTCAATATTTTATTGCTTGGCTTTGTAAAATATGGACTGAGTTGCCACTTCTGCATGTAGAAGTACTATCACTACATCGAGACCTCAAATATTTCAATCACACTGCCTGATTCAATTGGAAACAAAGTGCTCAATGTAATCAGAATGATGATGAGATCATGGTCCCACTTCCAGATGATCATCACCAGCAATTTCACATAGACACTGACTAGCAAGGCACTCTATGTTACATCAAAGCATGTTCGCCATAGGAGGAACAGAAAGATTCCATTGACATTCTGTGTTGGTGTTTCTGTAAGGAGGCATAGAACTATCACAATATTCTGCCCCAAATCCCAAACTACTAAATTGCTCTAGCATAGCAAATAATCAGTGAAGTGGCAAGATGCTGAAAATTCCAGAAGAACTTCTCTAGCTCTCTTTTGATAATGGCAATCTATTATAGCAACCAAGCCTATTTCAATTATTTATCCATATCTTAATTGTTTTCTTCCACCCACACTTGCAACTGGATGGCTTTAAATTTCTCTTTATCATCTTGCCAAAAGGGGAAAACTAAACTGCTACATATGCCACATTTGTTATCACATGTGAGTGTAATTGTCAATGGATTTAATAAGTCTAAAAGGTTATTTACTTCCAATCCATTCCAATCCTTCCAATATCCTTAAAAATAATGTAGAATGTGATCTGCATGATTGCTCTTTTGGAAAAACAGTAAATTAAAAAAGCAAGGGTCCTGCCCCCCCCCCCCCGCATGTACTTCTTAGGTAAAGGTATATAGATTACAGATTAAAATAATTCCCAGAATATTCTAGAAGTGTTAGGAGAATATATTTTATTTGCTATGATTTTGCTGTTCCTTAAGGTTTTAAGCATTTTCTTTTCCATATTTTAAAGAATACAGCTAGTCCTCAACTTATGACCACAATTGAGCCCACAATTATGGGCATAAGTCATTTTGATCATTAAGCGGGTCACTACGTGAACTAGCCTAATTTTACTAGCCTTTTTTGTGGCAGTCATTAAACAAACACCGAGTCATAAAGCAAATGTAGTGGCCATTAAACAAACTCCATGGTTGTTAAGCGAAACCATTGTTCACAATGGTATTTTTTGCTGGGAAATAAAGCAAACACTGATTTTTGCCAAAAATGTTGTAAATTGCAGTTCCATGATTATGGGACACAGCAAATAGCCATAAATGCAGGCCAGTTGCTGACCACTCAAAATGTGGCCACACGGCCACAAGGGTGTATGCGTGCCAACTGTTGGAACTTCGAATACAGTCTTAAATACTTTTGGGGGGATCTATCATAACTTTGAACAGAAGTAAAGTGACTGGTTTGCTACTATTGGACTATGAATTGGGACCCAGGTTCACATCTACCTGCAGCTATAGAAACTCTCAGGGCGAATTTGAACTGTTATTCAGTACAACCTGTTTAAGCAGATTGTTGATTTGAGATTAAAATGGGAGGAATGAATGCTACATATATTGCCTTTTGCTTCTGGGGAAAAAGAGGGATATAAATGTAACGAATGAAAATATAATCAATTGCAAGAAAAAGTGTTGCCTAAACAATTGTGCCCTTGATATTTCATGGCAGCTGAAGTAGAACCATTTAAAAATGTTCTGGACTTTCACTAAAATCTTTATAAACAATTCTCAAAATTTAGAGGTTTAAAATAGGAACAGAAAAAGGAAAGAAATACAGTATAATTCTTTCCAATTTGGTTGAACCATACATATATTTATATTCCTATGAAATAAATACAGAAAATGAATTAGAAATTATGTTCTAATTTCTAATTAGAGTTTAAACAAGTATCCAGCATCTCCTCTCTGAAGAGACAGCAGGAGATTAACTATAATTCCTCATTTTGGATACCTAGCCAGCAATCATAGATCACATAAATAATTTCTTCAGCAATGGTCTCTGCAATAATCTACCATGGTATGTTTCTACCATAACAACGTAGGCTTTTTAAATTTTAGAACATATTGTTAATCATAAGCATATTTACTATAGTAGAAACTGATTTAAAGAATCAAATATTTGATAAATCACTTAATAATTACCCTAGTTCTCCCTCTCTTTCAGCCTACTATTATTTCTTGCACACAGAAACACACACACAGAAAATCTGAGTTTCTAGGGAAGTCAGAACACATAAAGAGAAAGTGTTACTTAAATGGGCATTTATGACCAATAAAGGATTCTTGGATTCAGAGGAAATAAATCCCTAACAAGCAATTTTATCTCACCAGGTGCATAGCAGAGCTCCGAGGAGGATGTGGCTCGATAAGCAACTGAGATGGCGTCTGTCCAAAGTTCTGTATCTGTGCCTCCATGGCCTGCAGGGAAAGCAGAGTGCTTGTCATAATCAATGTGCATCAAAAATATAGGTCAACACACTCCTTGACAATACAAGCATATCCCAAGTCAGCCATGAAAAAAAGTCCAGAAAATTCACTGGGTGCTCTTCTCCCAGGCTGCAGACTCATCCAAGTGTTAGTATTTTGTAGACAAGTGTTGGTTCTTTCAAGCATGCTTCAGTTACTCCACTAATCGTTGCTATTTCAAGTAGCTGCAAATGCATGTGAAAATGTTAACCTGTGAGGACATGCAGCTTAAGACCTTGTGAGAATTCTCTGCACTAAACACAACATATACCTTAATGAAGTCCTTTGTAAGGAGGAAAGTATGAGGGTCTCTAATAAAATAAGCATCTGGGATCTTGAATTAGAAAAAGAGAAATATAATTCATGGAGAATACAAATCTAAAAAAAAATATAATTTCCATCAGATTAACTAGGCACAAAAGAGATAATTATGCTGCTAATTGTTTATCTACTTGTAGATTAACCAATTAGCCCAAATATACAATTTTTATTATGTTTTAATGCCATTTTCCTTGGTACATAAGCATTTCCTTACTCAGTCTTCTTCAGATTAATGTGCTATTTCATTGCTCACTTAATCTTTAATAATGAGGTTATACATACTGTATTATCAATAATTTGAATTTTTCCAGTATTATCTCTCCCAACAATTTCCCTTATTTTTTTCTGCAGATCAAAAATCGTACTAACAGTAACAATAATAATAATAATAATAAAAAAACCATAACCAGCAGCCAAACCTGGCACATTTGAAAGTTACAAGTTGACTTGGTGCTGGCGCTGAAGACATGTTGTCGGAAAAAGACCTAATGTGTGAAGCAATTAATGAAGTGCTAGCAATGCAAGTTTCCAGTTTTAAAAAGAGGACAGGAATTATTGCTCACCTTCTGCCCACGATACAGTGTCCCACCCAGCAGTATAGAATGGATACCCCTTAAAGCAGTGTTTCTTAACCTTAGCAACTTTAAAACGTCTGGACTTCAACCCCCAGAATTCCCCAGCCAACGTTGGTTGTGAGACACTGCCTTAAAGAGTCATGATATGGAAAATAGTTTCAGTTTTGACTGCTTATAATGAAAATAACATGGTTTTATAACAATCTGTAGAGGAAATTCCCTCATGACTTCTAAGGTAGCAGATTTGTGAACAGCTATGCTAGCAACAGCAGTGTTGAATTGTGTTTACTATCCTCTATCCTGCTCTGCTTACAAAATCTACACAAAACCTGGTTACACTCAACCTTTTCTTAAAATACAGTAAAACAGAGCACACTGAAATGAACAGGATATTACTATGGCATAAATGACTAATGGTTAGTTGTTCCCAAAGAACAATGCCACTAAGGAATCAGTCTAACCAGGAAAAATACACCCCTATTTCCAGTAGTTTGAAATCCATCTGTTTACTCAATAGGTTCCAAACTAAGAGTATTACATGCAATTAGAAGGTCTGAGGAAAAAAATTAAATACAAAAGGACAATGACTGCAGAAAGGACAGAGTGTTTGTATGTTGTAACACATGTTCTGTTATTTATTATTTTTTTACCATTTGATTCCATCCACTGCCAGAATCCTACCCATATCTTAGTTATGTATGTAAAAACATTAAATAGGTATGCCTTAATATATAGCACATGCACAATAGGTTATGTACTAGGTTATTTTCCACACGATTTAAGTATTTATCTCTTTTTTTTCCTGTCATTTGAAAAACCTAGTGAATACTTGGTACAAAATATCAGTGAACTCCATGCAAAGCTTTCAAGAAAATTTCCACAAATCACATTCACTAGATGATAATTGAATCTAATACTGCAATCCCATGTCCACTTACCATTCTGTAAGCTCATTAAATTCAATGATTTCTAAACAGACATCCATCAAATTGTACAGGCAGTGTTATTTAAAAACAGATAGCAGGAAATGCTCTAATAAATAAATATTCCTGATACTCCAAAAATAAACTATGCTTGAGCAAGAACTGCACTCCAACTACTTCCGAAAACAATTTGCCTTACCTGAAGGGAAAAAAAAAACAGTCTCTTTCATCTCTTATATTTGTCAACTTCCTATGTCTAAGGCTTGCTGATGTCGCCCTTCATCCTATGCTTTTAGTTTTTTTCCCCCTGTACTATTTGGGGCTCATTCTGAGTACATTATTTCTGAAATAGGTAGGAGAGTATGTCTGAGTCTCTGGAGTGTTCAGGAGAACAGAACAGTACTCTTTTTGTTCTAATACAGAATAATACATGCAACATACATAGAAAATCTTGTGCAATGCATAACAACCTCTGTCCACCCCCAAGCAATGGTTGACTGCTCCAGCTGCAAACAATTCTGCATATTCTTCCAACAAATATGTGCAACATTTGTGTGGGGAAGCACATAAATATATTTGTATAGGTGTGTGTGTGTGTTTGTAGTATATACTATCAGAAGCTACATTTCAAGAAAAGGACAATGCTGGGACAAAAACCCAAGGCATTTCATTACAAAATTAAGTGACTCCAGCTGTATATACCCATTTGAACATACAAACTACTGTCACACTGAAATACATAAATACAAGCATATGTTCTTTTCCCTTCTTCCAATAAGAACAGCAAAAACAACAATGATAACCAAGCAAACAATAACAAAAATAAAACCCTAGGAAGGAAATGACTGCATTGGGAAGAAAAGAAAATAGGGGATAGGTAGAGAAAAGTGGTGAATGGAAAAGGTAAGTGAATATGAGGGAAAAAGAGAGAAGCAATACACAAAAACCATTGCTCAGACTAAATTTCAAATACATCCAAGCATTGCAGCAGTAAACTCATGATTTTAATAATAAAACTAATGCCCATCCCAGGTACTTGGGAAGGGCAGAAATGCCAAATCCAGTCTAAATCTCTGTCTATGTGCAACTAGCTATAATAATAATATTTCCCCCCCAACTCCAAAATCTGGGGATAGAGTGGGAAAGAAAATAGGTATTCAAGGTTTTTTAACCTTAAAAAGTATAGCCAAGTTATGGAAAATCTCTCAAAATTAGTATGTGAAGTCTGATATTGCTATGCAAATTTTGTGTCTATCTTGAAATTCAAATACATGCCGATGAAGTACAGTCATTAATTTTTCACTCATATATGTTTAAAAGTAAAGGGAACCACATCAGAAATCGATAAAAGTCTCTTGGGATGGCCATTTTTTACTAAATGTATAGTATTCACACAATAAAACATTAAAGTTATTATCTTAAATCACCAATCAATAACCTTGTACTCACAAGTTAAAACTATGCCTAATATATCAAGAAAGTTGGAAAAGATTATAAAAATAATTTAGTCCACTCCTGCTGCTTAGTATAGGAACCATTATACTATCAACATATTTGATAGATGACCACTCTAGTCCACTCAGAAAAGCTACACAAAGGAATGCCAAAAACTGATGGTTTCCAGAAGGGTGCACATGATATTTATTGTGAATGGGTTTTTTAATGCCATTTGGTGTCTAAAACAATACTCTAATAACAATACACTCCAGTAATCATGAAACAAATGGACAAAACTATCATAATCTTGTAATCATCACAATTAAACAGCACCATGCTTCAGCAAAATCTCACCACACACAGAGGAACTTTCTGTCACAACAGGAATAAGTCTCTTCTGGCAGTTTTAAATTATAATAAATGTATATTGTCACAAGCTTTCATAGTGTAGAGCTCACTTCCTCGGGTGCATGAACTATTACCCCAAATGGCAGATCAGCTTTTTCTTTTTTGAGGCAGTTAAGATTTCCTTCATAGCATAGAAAAAAACAACTACTTGCTGCTGTTTCCAATTTTATAAGCATGAATAGAGCTTTTTTATGTTAATTAGGTGTTTGAAGATACTACTGTGGCATGCTGAGTGTTTCATCTAATACACTAGAGGAAGAATATTGTCCAAGCACATAATTTAAAGAGCCTAGGTGAAGTCCTTGAATTTTCTTTGTAATACTGAAAATCAGGATTGCTACTGCCAATCACTGCAGGAAATAATTCCAAACTAAACAATCCAAGAGTCTAACTTGGCATAAGGCCATTTCCTATTTTTGGAGCCAGATAAAACTATTTTGAAGTCTTGCTGCTGCCATTTCCTTTGCAATTCATACTGCTGAGCATGACCAGATTCCCCTCTTCCTTCTATTGCATACATGTCCAACTGATGGAAAATCGACAATAGTTCCATCTATGTAAACACAGAATATGGAGCTTTACAATATGTTATATGACATTTACATTTATAGCAGCAAGGATGAAATGCCCCTAATGCTTTTCTGCCATATAAAAGGTTTAAAGCAGGGTTTCCCAAACTGGGACATGTCCTTCTTTTGAGAAGATACAGACAGAGTCCAGGGCAGGTGTGAAGAACATTTTAGTTATCTTGTTATAATAAATCCACCTTTCCCAAAGATTCAATATATGGCTTTCATTGTTTATTTTGGATTGTTAGGAAAAGTGTGTATATTAAGATTACATAAAAGGGAGCTGTGATGGCAAAAAGATTCGGAATTCCTGGTCTGAAGGAATGCCTAAAGATTAGGCATTAATCCAACAAATTTAAATACCATATGCAGGATAATGCCTTTAAATCTAAGGTAATGCCATATGAAAAAAAATGTCAGTGAAGACAAACTAAGTCCTCTTTATTGTATTTCTGTTTTATTTTTCTTCCACTCAACAAAGGAGGCAGAATTCTTCTTACTGCTTTTTCATATAGAAACTCAACTTGATTGTATTCTGTTTAGAGCAGACATGACTGACAGCACACTGGGTAAATAGCATATGCAGCCTGAAAATGTTATTGTTTCATACTAATTATATGAGATATTGCTTTTTTATTTGTATTTATAGCTGTTAAATAGCATTAAAATCTTCAGAAACAGTGGGAATAGAGCTGAAGATTATTGATTTCAATTTGACATTAATGCATAAAGCTTAGAAGAGATTTTTTTAAAGAAGCAATAACCACTATAAGTTCTTGGTTGTTAGAATAAGCAGACAAGAATTCTTGTCTATTTTATAAGACTACTAAACAAAGAAAAATATTTTTTTTCTTTCTTAGTAACTCTTTTTCTGCTGAGAACACTGCAGAACAGTGATGGAATCCATTATGTTAGTTGATGCGGTGAGTGAGTGTAGTCTCTCGTTCTTTCTCTCTTTCTGGAAACACTTTCTCTTTCTCTTTTCTTTATTTTTCTCTCTCTTCTTCCTTACATTTGCAGGTTGCTGGAACAAAAGGTCAAATTGTTCTTGCCAGTGGTGTGACCGGTCAGTTTCTTAGGTCAGGTCAAGGGTAGCACTTGATTTTCTTTCTACTATTCTACAATATATTTATTTGTGCCTTCAAGGAAGCATTCACTGGACAAGTCAGTTTCAAGTTTTCTTGGCAGCATTTTTCAGAAGTGGTTTGCCATTGCCTGCTTCCAAGGGATGAGAGTAACTGGTCCAAGTCACCCAGCTGGCTTTGTGCAATATCACTGGTTACATATATTCATACCAGGAAGTCACTGTTTCAATAGGGGTATTCATATTCAATTATTTATACAGATACTTAGCCTATCCAGCAGTTAGCCATTAGACACTTGCTCCAATTGCTCCAGCTTATTCTTTTTAGCTGTGACTGCAATGATCAAAAATTATCTATTTCTGTCAAAGAGTTCATCCGTTAAAATGTTGCAAGCTATTTAAGTCTTCTGCAAAAAATTCTTTTCTTTCTTGCCATCTATTGTATGATTCTTTCCTGGATATCTTGATTAGAAGATTATGTACGTTATATCCTTTTCCAAACCACTAAAAACTAACTCATAAGTAATTGTACTGTAATGTCACCAAATTTGATTGAAAGGCATCAGATTAAATAGATTAACCTAGCAGAGTAAAAAAGGATCAAAAGTCCTTTTGGGTCTCTCTCTCTCTCTGCACAGCTAGAATGAGACAGTGAGGATGAATGGAGGATGAATATTATTATAGTTAATATAAATATACAAACTAACTCTATTGAAACAGCATTATGCATATTGGCTGTGTATGAAATGAATATGTCTTTGATTACATTTGGTACACTGGCTAAAAATAAATGAGGTACAATGACTGTTTCTTTCCACTTAGTTTTATTTGTCGTCAGCCATGCTAGAAAACTTAAAATAAAGTGTACTTATCAGAATGTATGCCTTAGGGCAAGTCACAGAGTTTTCCCAACATGTTTGTCTGGAGTTACTAATGGAACTGTTTCTCGTGAAAGGGTCTCACGTATTCCCCTTTGCCCACCCACCATGTGCTCAGTTAATTTCAGTTTTTATTTGTATAAGAAACAACATTGGATTTCATTATATATTTAAGGCGCCTAGAGATCATTGGCTGAAAGGAATCTTATTCTCTTCAAAATTAAATGCTAAAATTACAGAATGAGTACATTGAAAGTAGAAAGCTTTACTGTGAATTTGAAACTATTCCTTCTCTCCTGATAAAAAATGCTTTTTGGTGCTCGTGAAACTTGACAGCAATTGCTTACAGCTGCCTAGTTTAACTTTTATTTAAAGAACTCAATTGTGAGCTTTTAAAATTAGAATTGTATTGTACATTAAAGAATACTATGTTTATTTTTGAGGATATAACTTTATTACCATATATTCAGTCAAAGTTTGGGTAATTTCTGCTTGTTAGTTTTAGTTTTACTTACATTTATTATATTCAAAGCTATTGGAAGCTTACGCATGGGTTTAGATCAAGGCAAGGGACTATAATGGAGTTTATAATTTGCTGTCTTTTTTAAATAAAGAAAAAAATGAAATATTTTAGTCTATAACACAGGAGCCAGCAGTGCTTATCTTCAGTACTTACTCATATTTAAGATTATAATGCAACATTAAGGAACGTACAATATGTAAACATATTTCAAAGTTGAATTTAGATCTAATCATACTCAGAGAAGACTTACAGAATTCTACCTAGCTTGTTGTGGTTACTAATTCCAACTGTTTTAAATGCTTTATTTCTGATTTGATTTCCGAAGAAAGTTCCATGTCTCATCTAGTCTTTAAGAAAATCAGTTCTAGAATATTGGTATCATCACTTCCCACTTTTTATAAACTTGGCAAGGTGCTTCTCATATCATAATTCCCTCAGAAAAAAAGGTCACATTGGAAAGTGGAGAATTATCAGATTTTTAAATAAGCCTTCTATAAATGGACTATGTATAAATAAAATTTTTAGTCACTGGGATTATACTTCCAGGATTTTTTGCTCTAATGTCTCTGCCTAGTTCTAAAGAAAGCTAAGGACAGAAAATCCATATCCATTCCTTTAAAATTATCATACCTGAAGGCTAAAGAAGACAAGAACTGTCAAAGGCATGAACAAGCTGTTGCCTTCTTAAAACAACAGCATCTTTGAAAGGCAACTACAGAATATTTATCACTTTTGGGGGGTCAGTCATGTGTCCAGTTTTAGAAATAATAGTCCTATTGTTGAAGGCAGTCTTGTCCAAGCTTACTTGAAAGTCCCTAGATGAACATAAAGTAACTTTTTAATATCTGGCACTTGGATGACAGACAGAGCAGGCAAAAAATTATCTGCTGGCCATAGTTTTTCCACTACAAAGCAGTTACAGTTATATTTATATAACATTAATTATGAAATTAAAATATCAATTAACATTTTAAAGTTACTTTAAAAAAGGCTAGCCATTTGATGCAGAGTTTGCCTTTATCCTTATAACCTTGCTCCAGCGAAGCATGAAAACTCATGCCATCTTCTTTTGCATGAATAACAAAGAGTAGAAACATACATTTCCATTAACAGATGAAATCACTCACAAATTGGTAACATGTGTTCTAATTTTCTTTTCCTATAGAAATTACATGTAGAAACAATAATATAGCAGATAAACAAAATTTGGTATTGTATTCTTTTATTTATTGCAGCTATGGATTCTTTCTGTAGGACAGGTCACAGCAGAAATGATGGGTGGAGGCTGGAATTAATTAGACAAATCCTGCAATGATACTTGATCACGGAGAAATGTATTTTAATGGAAGTTTTTGTTGTTGTTTTGGCTTATTATAGAAATAAAATATAACCATATAAAGCATTGTTTTTTATGAGTCAAATAAAAAACAGACAAGTTTAGTAAATCAAATAATATAATATCTACATTTCCTTACTTTATATGCACAAGACTATATTAAATATTTAAATATAATTTTATGTTCCATCAGTCTGCAAAACACATTAGAAAAACATTTTCCTATATAGTAGAAAGCTACTAAATCAAAATGAAATTTCTGTCATTGTTCTACTAAATTCAGTGCTAAATTTTCTATCTTCTCAATTTATATTACACAGAAATGAAATATCCTTTGGGACAATGTAAACTCCAGCCTTTATTATCTTACAGCTTTAGTCAATGTTTCTTATTAATTTGAGACTCAACATACAAAGGAGAATGATTCTAATAAACGTATTTGATCTGAACATGTCAATTCACAAATTAAAGACCCTCTTCCTTCTTTGAAGAAAGACAGATCCAATGGAGGCTTACACTAGAATAAAGTGGATGGGTCACTGATGCTGTTGCTCTTGTCATGTACTGTCACAAAATGACTAACAATTAGATTATTAATTCACAACTGGTGAAGCTGATGAAGATAAGGAAGCATCCTACAAATCTGAGTAAAGAGACAGTGCTTTGATCCTGGAAAATATACCAACTCACATAAACTCAGAGGTTCCCCCCCCCCAATACTGTAACCAGCTTCTGAATTCTGAATATATAGCTGAAAAACATACTTCCTGGAACTGTGGACTCTCTGTTCTTTCATATACTCAGTACATCTAAACCACTCAGACTAACTCATTTTTTCTTTCATGAAAGCTAGTGTGGTATAATTGTTATGGTGTTGGAATAGGAGTAAGGGTACTCAGGTTCCAGTCTGGATGCAGCCAAATATCTTACAGAGTTGTTAGGGAGACATGAGTATTATTATACTGCCATGAACTCCTGAACGAAAGGCACAATGTAAATTGAATACATAAATGAAAAAATATTCTATTGTCTTCTTGTTAATTCTGGGGCCATCTATGTCAGGGGTGTCAAACTCAAGGCCTGGGGGCCGGATCTGGGCTGCGGGGTGCTTAGATCTGGCCCACGGGGCCGCCCTGGAAACAGCAAAGGACCAGACGGTGGTGCCTCTGCCAGTGAAAACGGAGCTCGGGAGTGGCCCTCCCAACCACTGTTTTTACTGGCAGAGGGTTGCAGCCAAAACAGAGCTCGGGAGCCCGTTTTTGATGGCAGAGCACTCGGGCCACCACAGGTGCACCCAACATGAGTGATGTCGAGCTGGCCATGCACACTCTGGCCACACCCACCTTGGCCCCCGAGGTCAAACACAACCATGATGCGGCCCTCATTGAAATCGAGTTTGACACCCCTGATCTATGTGGTGGCTGGGAGAACATGATTCAGATACTCTGTCCAGATTGTGGAAGTTGTGGAAGCCCTGAAGTAGGTCCTCTAAGCTGTAGCTTTCTTGTTCTAGAATAGCTTGTCTCTGTCTCTGCTCTACCCTCAGCAGAGCAGGTCAAAGAATATAGTTCTTTCTCTGTTGTGTCATTTCAGTACAGCATTAAAACAGTTTAAACATGTAAATAAGGGTCAGGGCTTCAATTGCATTCCTTTGACTGATGTATTTTCTATTTTGATCTCCTACAGATACCGCTAGTTTCAATACACAAATATGATTTATAAAATTTTAAAAAATTGATGGGCAACAAAGACTACAGATCCAAAAAAGATCTTTTTGCCATGTTATGCATGTTCCTTCACTTGAGTTATCAGATTTGATGACCTCAAAATGCATTTTATTTATTTATTACTTATTAAACAAATATATATGGCCACCTATATGGCCACCAATCACACACGGTGATTCTGGGTAGTATAGAACAATAAAAATCCACAAATATTATAAATGCTCTATCTAGAGCAGGGGTGTCAAACTCGATTTCATTGAGGGCTGCATCAGGGTTGTGTTTGACCTCGGGGAGCCAGTGTGGGTGTGGCTGGGATGGGTGTGGCCAGCTCAATGTGACTTGTGTCGGGGGTGCCTGTGGCAGCCCGAGCGCTCTGCCAGGGAAAACAGGCTCCCGAGCTCCTTTTTTGGCTGCGACTCCTGCAGCCCTCTGCTAGTGAAAACAGAGCTCGGGAGGGCCACGTGCGGCCCTTGTGGGCTCCGTTTTAGGCTACGATGGCCTCCTGCAACCCTCTGCCAGTGAAAACAAAGCTCGGGAGGGCCGCATGTGGCCTCTGCCAGCTCCGTTTTCGCTGGCGGAGGCACCGCAGGCCAGTCCTTCACTGTTTCCAGGGCAGCCCCACGGGCCAGATCTAAGCACTCCGCGGGCCGGATCTGGCCCCCGGGTCTTGAGTTTGACACCCCTGATCTAGAGTAGCCGTTCTTGGAGGAAAGGTACTTATCTCTTTATAAAGGCATGCGCACAACAATAAATATTTAAATTAACAATTCTAAAGTCCTTTAATTTAGGAACTTTGGATGAAGAAAATATATGTTGATAAGAAGAATCACTTTTAAAAACATAAATGCAAACAAATATTTTATAATATTCTAACAATACAGCATATTTGCCTCTTCTACCTTTATTTTTCAGGAAATGCCCAGAGCTACAAAATGGTAGCATTCCATCTATTTTGTTAGAGATATCTTGTTGGTCCTTGACAGCCTTATCAACTTTCTGCAGTAGCATAGTTTTCAACAAGGAGAAGAATAAGTATAAAACTATGCTTCCTGTGGGTATATTTTACTATGGTAGATCCTGCGGGATGATTTGTTATTTCTGTCAGATCAAACAAAGAGATAGGAGAAGAAAATAAAATACAATAACAAAAAATAAAGCTGCTGAAAAAAACCCAAAATCCACTCAGGCCAAAAATTTATGCTAGGAAAAATCATCAAAATACAGTGAATATCAAACATCTTCAAAATAAACAAATAATGTACAGAAAATGTATTTTCAAGATGTCTATGAAAATCAACTGTCAAATCTTGCTCATTTGTTGAGTGACTCTCTCCCACCCCTTCCATTGCTAGTGTGGCTGGATTTTTTTATTAGGGAACAAATAAAATATGATATTTCCAAAACTTCATAAATATCCCCCAAGAGTTCTAAGTGGATAAATCATACTTTCGCCTCTTTTTAAACTCACAATAGTACTCCGTGAATTAGATGAGTCAGGCTATAATATACAGACCAAAGTCAGTGTGTATAGCTGAGTATGGATTCAAATCAATCTCACAATCATTATGAAACATTTTATTACCCCATGGGAGGTATGAAATACAACCTGGAACTGAATACACTCAAAACCGTAGAAATGGTGGTAGACTTTAGGAGAAACCCGCACATACTTCCACCTCTTACAATACTAGACAACACAGTATCAACAGTAGAGACCTTCAAATTTCTAGGTTCTACCATATCGCAAGATCTAAAATGGACACCTAACATCAAAAACGTCATCAAAAAAGCACAACAAAGAATGTTCTTTCTGCGCCAACTCAGAAAGCTCAAACTGCCCAAGGAGCTGCTGATACAGGTCTACAGAGGAATTATTGAGTCTGTCATCTGCACCTCTATAACTGTCTGGTTTGGTTCTGCAACCCAACAAGACAGACACAGACTTCAGAGGATAACTAGAACTGCAGAAAAAACAATTACTGCCAACCTGCCTTCCATTGAGGACCTGTAT
>QLTV01004098.1:4474592-4496656 GCA_003457575.1 Thermophis baileyi | reverse complement strand
CGTTGGAATAGAAGCCCTCCAAGTTCCCTTCCAGCTCTGATATGATTTGATATGATATGATTATATTATATTATATTATATTATATTATATTATTATATTATATTATATTATATTAATTTATTATATTATGCCACCAAATAATCAAGTCAGGTATCTTTCATCACATTCTTGAAAAATCTAATTTTTCTTTCAAAGTGAAGAACTGTGTGTGTGTGTGTATTCTTTTGAGAGCGGGCATCAGAAATTCATTTTTTACTGTGTATCGGTGTGTTCCCAGCAAAAAGTGACAATAAAGCTTATCTTATCTTATCTTATCTTATCTTATCTTATCTTATCTTATCTTATCTTATCTTATCTTATCTTAAGTCTCTTGCTAAATTCCCTTCTGTCACATTCATCTGCCTCTTTAAGAAAATATATTCCTATCCCTGTCTACCGTATTTTCAAATTAAAATAAAGGCAAGTTATAAAATTAAGAATACTAATGAGCTTTGTGGCTTCTTAGTGGCTATGTAATTCTTCAAATGCAGCAAAAGCCTTTGTTCCGTCCTAATTCATTAGAATATTTGTTAAAATCAACCTTGTGAGGCAATGGATTTCAATCAGTTTCAGGTTCAATTCCAGGTTAACTGGATTGTAGAGCACAAACTGTAAAATCCTGGCTTTTTTATTCCAATTATAGATTATAATTTTACAGTGTGTATGCCATTTTTCTACTCTTGTAGATGTATATTTAAACCAAACCCTGATTTATAGAATTTTAAACAGTACCAAGTTGTTATGAATTTCATAAAAGGAAACTTGGGTGGATAGTGGATAGCAAGTTTTTGAAGTCTTATGTTTTTTTCCTGCCTCAGCCGTTTTTTTCACTATTTCTAACATTAACCATTCTATACATAGAACATGAGCATGCAGAGCTTTCAGATGGAAATTATTTAGAATAAAATGCATGCTCAGTTTAGCAGTAGAAATATAGCCTTGACTGAGTCAGAGCCATATGATTTTATCTGCCAGTAGTCTTCCATATTAATCAGAAAATAACATTACTAGCTAAATATGAGTTAAGAAAAATATATTCTGCAAAAAATTAGCTAAACAAAATAAAAACTTACAATCATTTTTTCTTCTTAAATAATTGTTACAATTGTATGCCCTAGTAAATGGAAGCTAGCCCAACTGCATCCAGTAAATTTTGTTTCAGAGTAAACAAATATAGGACTATAGAGAATGGCAGCAATTCTAGGTGTGTGTGTGTGTTGTGTGTGTGTGTGTGTGTGTGTGTATGCTCTCATTAAACAAGGTTGTGAGAAGGATGTCAGAATTACATAATTATTATATGCAATGTAATTTTTATTTAACAGATCTTGATGCAATAGTCTTCAGATGTAACAGATAGATTCTCCATTGTAAATGCAAATGACATAAATGATGCAAATTTATAATTTGTGGTAATAATATTACTGCAGGTAATACAGTCATTGGATGAATAGGCAATTAGGAATAATGAATACCTGTTCCCTTAATTGATTAATTAGATAAAAGTTTCACTGTATGTTATTAATTATATTTTCTCTTAGAGTGCTGTCACAGAAAATACTGCATATGTTACTACCCAATATCTTTGGCATGTAGAAGAGGCCATCACAAGTTTATAATCAATAGGCAAATTTATATGGAAATCAACAGTGTAGGGATTCATGTTTTATAGTTTGTTCATAAATGATACTAACTTAGAGATACAAAATAAGCTGGCTTATGTTGTGGATGACAAAACTAAACACGATTTTTTATTTCAATTAAAATTACAGTAAATTCATGAAATTCTTATTTAAATCTAATCAAATACTCTAAATATATTTATTAATTTTTATTGTCTGTTATGTGAACAATTACAGCTTTATAGTAACTTTTGAAGGAACTTTTGAAGATCACATCCAAGGCTTTTGGCAAATATAGAGGCTAAAATACTGTATTAGGATTATTGAGATCCTGATTTAAGTAATTATTGAACAAAAGAATCTACTGGATTACCTACAGCCATTTGGCCTCATTTAATCAAATAACTGTGATGATCAAAGTATCACATTCAAATGTCATTGTAAAGATCAAATAGAAGGTGAAGACGGAAAATATGAAGGACAAGATATGAATAATATGCATAAATAGATGACTGTTTAAGAAGCAAATTGGAAGGGAGAAAATATATTGAATATGGACGTGATCTTGGACTTCTATAAAATATCTGTATACTCCATCTTTCTAAATGACAAAACTAGTATATTAGGTAGAGGAAGACATTTCCTGAATCTGAAAGTATATTTTCTGTTTGTTATATTCAGCACTGCAATTTGTAGTATACTACAATCTGTGCTTTAAATAATCAAAACATTGTCATAATTAGTCTTGGATTACAACAGGTCATGTCTTGAAATTACAAATGCTTGCTTTAAAGGCTTTGCTGTGTCTCTGTGTGTTTTACATTACAGTTTTTTTTACCTTGATTTAACATGCTTGGCTTGTTTCTGAACCTGTTTTATTTCAGACTCTCATGCCACCACAAGTCTTCTGGGATCAAAAAGCTCAGCAAGACTAGGAAGTCACATCTGTGAAAAGCTTTCTTCCTTTTTTTTGTAAACTGGTAGATTATGATTGATGAACCCTGCATTAGGGTAATGTTAGCAGGAACACTTACTGTTTCTGTCCTCTGTGACATCATTGAGGTCAGGCCATAATCATGTTAGCATTGAACACAATGCTTTATTAATGTTTCATGGCTATGTCAGTAGTAATCAGTCCAGCTTGCTATGGATAAATTAAACTGAGCCAACAATCACTGATGTATAAATTGAATGCTCTTAAAATCCACTGAAACACATCCTAAAAGTTACTGAATGTAATCACTCCTCTAGCCTTTTTAATGAGAGCAATCTGCACAGGAATTTTTTTTCAATAAGAGATTATTTCTCAGTTAAAACATATAAAATATTATTACTTGGTTTGCAAAATGCTTTCTAAATTAGAATGGGATCAAGTTATTATGCAGTACTACAGTATTCCTCTCATATATAGCAGACAAATATAAACAGAATGGAGTTTAATAATATACACCTCACACATGCACACAAAATCATGCACATATGTACATATACTGTTAAATATGAATGCACCATTAATTTATGAATTTAAGAAATCAGTAATCATCACTGTCCTCTAATTTCCATGTGATTATCTGCAAAACTGGAAAAGTCTTGAATAGAGATTTTTAAAAAATGTTCTATATAAAAGGGTTATTAATATGTAAATGTTAAAATGCAACAGCATTTATAAATATCAGGATACCCAGCAAAGAATATAAAAGAAATCTGGTAAATATTTTATTTTCAAATGAGATAACACAATTTGCCAAATATCTCAGCATTTTTGGCACTAAAGGTAATTAAAAATAGGCCTTTATATAGGCCTTGAAAGCTTTGTATAAAAGCAGCATAACTAAAGCAAGCATAAACTAGGACAAGTTGATATATTAATAACTGTGAACTTGTAGAATCATAGAATCACACGGTTGGAAAGGATCTTGGAGGGACATAGTCCAACCCTCTGCTCAAAGCAAGAGTCCTTGTACCACCTTGGGCAAATGGTTGTCCAATCTTTTTTTGAAAACCTCTAGCAATGGAGCAGCCGTAACTCTGAGAGTTCCATTGCTTAATAGTTCTTAGTGTCAGGAAATTCTTCCTTATTTCCAGGTTGGATCTCTCTCTGATGAGCACCCATCCATTGCTTCTTGTCCTACTTTCAGGTGCTATGGGAAATAAATTGATTCTGTATTCCCAGTGGCAATCCTTCAAGTATTGGCTACATCATGTTTCCCCACAGTCTATGAAGAAAGGGTCCCCCTTTTCTTCATAGGAATAAGCCTCCAAATTCCTGATCATCTTTGTTTCTCTTCTCTGCACTCTTTCTAGAGCCTTGTCATCTTTTCTGTATTATGATGACCAGAACTGGACACAGTATTCCAAATGTGGCGTCACCAGTGTAGTATAGAATGATGTTATCACTTCCCTTGATCTTGATACTCTTCCTTTGTTGATGTAGCCCATGAAAGTGTTGGTTTTTTTCCGCAGCTGCATGATTTTGGGTTTTTTAATATGTTTTTAATTTTTAAAATTTACAGAAGTTTTCTCTATTTTTAAAATAAATGTAGTGGATTTTTATTTTTTCAGAAAGTATTCAGAGAGTTATTGCATTAATTATAAAAAAATTACATGTGGCAATCATAACAAATGAACAGAGGGTAAATGGAAGTAGGGATTTTTACAATAATGTTTAGCAGGAGAGTAAGGTAGGGAAGAGTACACTGATTGGTCATCTCCAGGGACTAGGCATCAAGATAAGTTAGCTATTGGAATGGGTGATGCATGTGGGAAGAGCCATCATGTGTTATGGTATGCCAAATTTTTCAACTTTCAATTTCCAAACATTAAAGGTGCTCAAAAATTGTGACATGCCTTGGGGATTGTAAAGATATTTTGGGTACTTTAATATAATTTAGATGTGCTTGGTAAGTAACTACATAAATAGCATAACTTTTTAACATTTTGTTTGTTTCTGAGTATCATCATGTTTTCATGCAAATATTGTGATGGATTATCATGATCTTGGGGAAAGAGAACATCTGATATCTATTCCATCTTAGATATCAGACTGAAATCCAGGAGAAACAAGAAAAAGTATACTATCCTGATCTAGTGCAGGACCATTTAGATATTGACAACACAGTGGCATCAAGTGGAAGTTTTTAGATTCATGTGGCACTGGAAAGCATTGGGAGAAAGGCAAACTTATATAAGAGCAGGATATTCCACTTGAAGTGAAATGGAGATAGGCTGCTACTGTATAACATGAAAAATATGGTAGAACTGTGTTTCCCTGGAGGAAAGATGACAGATGCTGAACAGCATCCAGTTAGAAAAGTGTGGATATTTCAAGAAATACTACAAGGGGTAAGTACTGGAGTTGTCACATCAATGAAACAAAAAAAAAAGACAAATATAGCGCCAACAATATTTGAGAGAGGGCATATGTATAGTTATTTCTGTGCTAGTACTAGAAAGCTCCAAATCGAGAACTAAGAATTCTTATTTGTTTTTGGAATGCAAATTTTTGTGCCAGGAGAGAGAAGACTACAACGGGGAAAGTATTGCTAATATATAAAAACTAACATACTGAAAAAAAGACTAACTTCCTTCATAGAATAACTATAGGTGGCAATATCTGTCCACAAATGTAAATTAGATCTAGAGATATATTATCACCCACTGATTAAAATATCAAGGACAATTGTGAGATGTTGAATGAAACCAGGAGTACAAGTAACTTATTTTAATAATTGGATGTTTCACATAGATTGGGTACATTATGCCTTAGCCATGACAAAGAAACCAAATTTCTGAATAACTTAAATTAATGTGCTTTAAAAGAATTCGGTTTTGGAACTTACCAGAGAAGAGGCATCTTTAAATTAAATCCTAAGAAGTGACCAGGATATAATCGTTATGAAAACAATAGGAAATGGTGATTATGATACTATTACATTTAGGATGTATGCAAATGTATGACAGTCTTACACAAATCACATTTCACTACAAAAGAAGAAACCATTAATAATGAGAAGATTGATGAAAAAGAGACTGAAAAGAAATGTCAACAGAGCCAAATCTCTTCACAGTATCGGAAGCTTATTTTAAACCACTGAAATTGGTTTATTCATCTCTGGAAAAGGGTCCAATGCTGGGAAACGTGGAAGCACAGAAAGGATTACTAGCAGCAAGGTGGATGAACTTACTTGCAGTGGTGAAGAGTGCATTGGAAGACATGAAAAACCATTTTAGGAACAGATTGTCCTGAAGAAAATCTATGTGATCAATAAAGTTGACATTGATTTGATGGCACATAATCAATCAACCAACCAACCAACCAACCAACCAACCAACCAACCAACCAACCAACCGAGATTCAACAAAAATATATTCCACAGTTTAAGACAAATTATGACTAATTTAATATGAACCAACATGGCTTTCTATAGTGTTCAGGAAGCTATGAAAACCCAACAAGCTTTTCTGCAAGAAATGGAAAGTCTGTTGTTATGAGAAAGACAAAAGGACACAATACATGGGGGGAAAGTGTAAAGTGGTACTAAGGAAATAATAATTAACTAATTTAAGGAGCATACCATAGAAAGAGAGACCATCGGGTAGAACCTATTTAAATATATTCAAATTAAAAAGTAGCAGGGAAAGAGGTTGGGCTGTTGGGCTATTAGACGACAAAGGACTGAAAGAAATGAAGATTGCAGAGAATCTGAATGCATTGAAATTCTCTTTATTACAGAAAACAGTGGATAGATATCTAAGCTTGAGAGCCACAGAGATTACCTTGGAGAAACTACGTGATGAGAGATAGCAAGCCTGACAGGAAGAAAACATTAGAAAGAAATCCAAACTAGCTCTCTTAACTGTCTTGAGTAAAAGAAACATGGGGGGGAAATGCTGTCAAGTTTTCATGATTTTAGTTAGTATAGCCTATATACCAATAAAATACAGCTCCAGAAAGTCTGGAAAGGTTTTGTAGAAGTTTGTTCTGTGACCTGACCTACCACATAGGGCTGACATCAAGCCTGTATTGACTTTCTAGGGGAAAGTGGGGTAAATTAGAATAATTAAAGCAAACTCAAGAGAAGTTGGACCCCCTTGGATGAATTTTCCCACACTTATATTTTCTGTGTTTCTGTTTTTGTGTTTTCTTTTTGTTTAATTGTATATTGTTATAGAGGCAATGGCAAACTACTGAAAAGCTTGCCAAGAAAACTGCAGGGATTTGTCCAAACAGTCTCTGAGAACTGAACACAATTGAATGGAATTGTTACTTATTAAATATGATTCATGTGCTGAATGAGAGGTTATATTAATCAAATCAATCAAAACAATAAATGCAATTGTCTTCCATTTAAATTTAAAGCTGAGTTTCAAATAAGCATAACATTCACTAATGATTTGGGAAAATATAATGACAGATTCTTTATTCTATCTGACAAACGAACTATAAATATCCTTAGCAATTGCAGGTTAGAAACACTGAGAATTGCCTTATACCAAATCATATTGATATACACATATTTATATTCTATTCTGATTAATTGCTTTTCTCCAAGGAGGTGCTTCATGACCTTAGCAATTTTAAGATGTGTGGACTTCAACTCCCAGCATTCTTCAGCCAGAAATTGCTTTGGGAAAGTTGCAAGGTTGAGGAAAACGTCTGCAGGGACTCAAAAGAAGGCCTTCAGTAGACTTGCTGTCTGACACAAAAGATATACTCTATTTCTGGAGTAAAATTTCCAGTCATCTTGCAAGAGGCTTTTTATAGATGAAATGAAATAGGTGAGACAGGAATCATTTGTAAGATTTTCATAGAAATCTAATACTGACATAAAAATGCTTAAGAAAGCATTTTCTTTTACAAAAGAGAATGGGTGCTACTATACTACTGGATATATTATGAAGAGCCTCTGTAATGTGTTGATTTATGCAGAGAGAAAGCAGCTCTGGGAAATGCACTTTCATAAGTAATCCTTAAATAGTGTTATTAGATTCAGCACCCCTAAATTCTAATTTAGAGTATAAAACATAATGGACATAAAAGCATTACATTCAGCCATCTGGGTTTGACGGATAATTTTACGTTTATTTGAAGCATATATAATTAACTCTCAATATTTTTATTATTTTAATAATGGCTTGAATGTATACATAAATATATAAAATATAATTTGTAAAGTAAATGTATTAAATAAAATCATAATTTATTTTCTATATTTATAATGCATGCCTACTCAGCAGCAAATCCTATGTGTATAGTGGAGCTTACTCCTGGGAAAAGGTACACTGAATTGTATTTCACTTGTCTGAATGATGAGCAGGGGGTTGGACTAGAAGACCGCCACGTTCTATTCTGATTGATTGATTGTATCCTTTGTAGAGTTAACTTTTGGATTTTTGTGCCTTTTGGAAAAGCACTGTTGGGATTATATAATTCATATTTGTCAAATGTTTATTTGTCTGTTTGTAAAATTTATATCATGACTTTCCTTCAGGACCTCGAGTTTCCTGCTTCCTCCTGCAAGTTTCCTCACAATACAGTACATGTTTGAGAAAGATTGATTGAGAGCGTGTGACTCTCTTAAAGACACTAATGAATTTCTGTGGTTGAGAAGGACCAGAATTTGGTCTTTCCAGTATTTCCTTCAGCACTCTACCATACTGGTTAGGAAAGTATTGTTTTATATGTAGAACATAGATAGCAAATAATATTGTATCCCAAAAAACAGTTTCCAGAGGTGTATCTATTAATTTTTTTCAGCAAAAGCAACCGAGTCTTGTGGCACTCTTAAGATGAAAAATATATAATTTTATGTGTATGTGTTAATATACAGAGAACAATTCAGCTTGAAAGGCCAGCGAAGCAGCTGCACGTGCACACATATACACAGGGAAGGCATCTGAACCACTTTATTCCTGAATATATGCATTTTTATATTTGCCTTTCTAAATGTAATATTTATATCGGCACTTTTTCCATTTTTTCCTACTATAACTTTTCTGATAAATATATTTTCCTGTGCACTGCTTTGATTAGGTTTTGTCACAATATTCAGAAAAATATGGATTTTGAGGTATAATTGTGTTTCATTTGTTGATCAAACTAGATATGTGTGCATATGTTAATATTTTTCTATACTAATCCTAGCCCAAATATTTTTTGTACTGATCTTTTTTTTTTTTAGGAAATCAATGGCATTTTTATTGGGGACTGCAAGAACCTTTATCAGGTTGAATAAAATAATTAAATTTATCAAGGGAATTATGGTTTTATCATAAGCCTCCACTAAGAAAATTCCAATGAAAATCATAGCATAAAGCCCAGTAAGTGGAAATACAGGTAATACAGGATAGTTGCAATCAAATAACTCCTTTGTGTGTGTTTTTTTCCCCTTATATTTTTCCTTATATTTTCAGTTGTTGCTTTATAGTGAATAAAAACAAAGCTATATTAGTTTATACATTGTGTGGACTTGTTAGCAAGCTTGATTAAAAAAAACCCTTACCATTCGATTGATGCGGACAAAGTCTTCAGGTTTCTTGGCCCAAGGGGGAAGCTCAACATCATTCACAATAGTTTCATCTTCTCTGGCTCCAAAATTATATCCATTACTGTTGACAAACATTTCTGGCAGGTAGTAAAACTCTGGAATTAGTTCCTGTTTACAAAAGTAACAAGCTTTATTATTCATCATGCAAAATCTGCATTTTTTTTTGCACAGACAAAATTATTCAAGAAATCTTACATTGTTGCATTTAATTTTGAAGTTCAACTTTCTTACATTGCTTACTACATTACATTTGTATTTTTAAAATATCTTAGTAATTTCTTTAATAATAGATTAAAATACTATGTTCCGGTCTACCAGAGTCTTGAATGGTGGACACAGTTCTAGGGAACTGGGAAATCTTTTTCTTAACTTTCAAAAGGAGAAAAAAAGAGGCCTTCTATAACTATATACCAAACAATTTCCCCTTATTATCAGACAAAACAAAAAAGTTCATTATGCAGCCAGATTGTGAGATTTAGAAATGCCAGAAACCGGACTGTGCAAACAAGCGAAGCCCCATCCGCGGGATGTAGGCAGCACACAAAACCACATCCCCTCTGGCCACGGAAAAACTCTCTCCACGGAACCAGTCCCTGTTGCCCAAAAGGTTGGGGGGCACTGGTTTAATAGGACACATCACGGGGTTATCAGTAACTAATCATGCATAACAAACCCTATCTCATTTTTTTTGTAGTGGCTTTAGCAAAGCATTCAACCCTCTCTTCTTTAACCAAAAATAATCCTATTTAGTAAAAAAAAAATCGTCCTATGAAAAGGGCTAATAATTTGTTTAAATCATGATCCCCATTCTCGAAATCCAATGCCAGGGGAGGATAGAAAAGACCCTTCCATTACCTCAGAGATGGATAATGGATAAGCATAAATATTAAGTGCTGAGGCATGCATTCACTGCCCAAGCTCCAGACTGAGATGAAAGAGGGAATGCAAGAACGGACAAGCCTTCTTCCCTTGCTCTGAGTTCCAATTCATCCCCTCTCCCTTCAAAGGCAGACAACTTTATAGAAACCACTGGTATTTGGGGGATCTTTGGCTTATGTGGATATTGTATGTGAAGTTGATGACTCCAAGAAACCTGAACATCAGCAGCAGCATCTCCTAACGTGTCAGAACAGACATTTCAGTCAATCATATTTTTGAATTTTTCCTGTCAGAGTCTGGAATTTAAAACACATTCCATTCCATTTTGAACTCTTTTCTGTTTCACAACACATGGTTGTCCAGCTTTCACTTGGAAATTATCTATGACTATCAGACTATTTTGACTGTTGGAAGCTAATTCTAACATTCAAATAGAATTTGCATTCCTGTAACATTATTCCATGTCTTATATTTCAGGCAATATTTTTCTATACAATATTTGATATTTTAAAAAATGCTAGATCTCCCCAGTTTCCAGGCTAAACATGTGAATTCCCGCAGCCCTCTCTTCAGAAGACTTGGTTTTTAATTCCCCGATCATCCACACCATCTTTCTCTTGCACATGTTCCACTTTTACTGTATCTTTCTTAAAATGTGGTGCACACAGACAGACAGAATACTTGTGGATTCAAAATTGGATTAAACAATTTCTTAACAATAGCCTTTCATATTTTACATGATTAACAGAACAGTATACATTCCTGAAAATAAGCCTTTATGTCTATTTTTCTAAGGAATTGTCCTATTATTTCTTGGCTTCTTATATAGCATTAATGTGGCTTTTTTGTTGGTATTATGTTCTGTAGTATATAACCTTTACATATTATGTAGTGTTTTGCTTTGCTATCATTTTGAATTTGATTTGGAAAATTGTAGAAGCTTCTAAAATAAATAAACCCAATAATTCCATCTGATTTTTTAAGTTGTCACCTTTCTTCTACTATATAGTAAGAGAATGCAAATTTGTAATATTTAATAAGCAGCTACTTTTCAAGTGACTTTTTTAAATTAAAGAATTACAAAGATTCAAGGGAGTCTTAAAAGGATAAAATACTATAGTAGACATTTTATGTCGTTAAATAAATTTTATTTTATTCATTTATTCATATTTTATTTATCAAATGTATATGGCCAACTTCAATTTTAAATGTGTTCTGTAGTTTGTTTTACCAACTATGTTACAACCCAAAGGTACTATTAATAGTGTTACTTGTGTCTTATGTCTTTGAATTAGAGGGAGGAAAGGCCAAAGTACATTTTCTGATTCATAAATTTGGGATTCATTCAATCTATGAAAAATTAGGCCATTTTATTTTATTTATTTATTTATTTATTTATTTGTCAAACATGTACAAGATAGCAGGTATAGGTATAAACATAAACATAATCAAAGTGAATACAGATAGATGAGGACAATAGGACAGTAGGNACAGGTAGGACATTGTGGCAGATAATTTTATGAACTACATTTAGATCGGTTCTAAGGCGACGTAGTTCTAAGTTGTCTAAGCCCAAAATTTCAAGTCTTGTGGAATAAGGTATTCTGTTGCGAGTGGAGGAGTGGAGGACTCTTCTCGTGAAATATTTTTGGACTCTCTCAATTGTATTAATATCCGATATGCAGTGCGGGTTCCAGACAGGTGAGCTGTATTCGAGAATTGGTCTAGCGAACGTTTTGTATGCTCTAGTTAGCAGTGTAATGTTGCCAGAGAAGAAGCTACGCAGGATTAAGTTGACTATTTAACTACTTAACTACTACTTAAGTTTATGTGTAGAAATCAAACTCAGTGCAGATATTTTCCTTTAATATATTTCCATTAAATTTTCAAGCTTCCATTCTCTATTCTTTTCTCTCACCCTTCCTCTGTTGAAGGAGAGGGTGAAGAAGAAGGAGAGGAATATTAGACCCATTTTGCCACATCTCTGCTGCATGGCTCGTCTCCATGATGTTTCATTTAACACACTCTCCCGTACTCAAGTTGATCCCCTGGTAACCATTATTTTAATAATCACCTTGGCTGATGGGAGGGGAGTATCATTCAGTTATAAGAATGTCCATTACCCTTATTAATTTACAATATGTCACTTTAATGACATCTTGTTCTAGCAACCTTTTCGGATTTGTACAGTCTTGTCCAAGAGGCATTCAAAAACTAGTTTTTGAACATTATATTTTTGCACTTTAGAGTGGTGTCTTTCCAAAGTAACATTACACTACAGTTTCTTTACTCTATCAATATACTTTACAAGTATATTTTAAACTATACTTCTTAATACAGGGTACTCTATCATACTAAATTATTAAATAGGGCAGTATGTGTCTTTTGTTCCTAAGTAATTTTCTGCTTTTCATATGCAATGGTTTCTTACGAAAATGGGTAGGTGTAACCTTAGTCTTGAAATTTAAGGGAATCAGGTCAGTATACTACAACTGAAGTCTGCAACAAACTTTAATATGCCGTTTTGCAAAAGGCAAATAGGTCATTCAGTTTACATCAGGATTTCAAACTATCCTGGTTTAATGAAAAACATGGTTAAAGATTTATACATAGATCAGAGAATTAGGCTTGTAGTATATGTAATAAACCATAACAAAATAATCTATTATATGCAGCTTTTGCCTGGGTAAACAGTCTTCATAAACTAGATGGATGCTTTCATGTTAGTATTTACTTTATATATTTAGAGTGAATCTTAGTGGGAAAAAATAGATAGCTAACAAATACTCCTGATAAGAAAATCTTGCATTTTGTCTTTCTGAAAGGACTGCGATATTAAATCAAAGTTTCATGCCAACCACCACTTTTCACAAGATGTGAAGCACAAAAGGGATTTCAGCCTCCAGAAATATACATAGATTCTCCTCTCCACATATTATTCTTCTATTTTAAAGTTCACTGATACAATATAACAACAAAATATGTTGTTTATTCTTCATTTCAAAATATGTGCATTAAATGCACATATTGCTATTGATGATGGCAGGTCAAAAACCATTTCTTCCATGTTATGCTAATTATATATCGGAGGACATAGATTTCCAATGGAATCCAAACAATAAAAGAACCTAGTAACAGTTTTATGAGTTTACCTTTCTTTTGTTCAACCAATTATTCTTACCTCCTAAGTCAGAACAGAAATTCAATACATAAATAATGTAGCATTAGTATGAATAGGCTCCTAACTTATAGGAGCCTTTAGAAACAATTCTAACAATATATATTAAAACAAAAAAGACTAAAAGGGATTTACAATAAGTGTGAACAATTTCAATATATCTTCTGATTTCAAGCAAGCAAATAATGATACAATTGAATGAATAAAGATATTTATTTATCATTTTTTAAAAAATGTTGTGTATATAAGTATATATTTTAATGGGATTTCTAGGCTCCTGATTGAAAATCAGGAGAGGACCTTATTTTTTAATATTAAGCAAGAAACATGGTTTTCATAGTACAATAAAAACTTATAAAATCCATTTATGCAAGAATGAGTGCATGGTAATATTTGTTCTCTAGTCGTTTCCATGTATTATGTAGATATAAGTTTAATCTAATGTGTATTGTTGCATAATATCCTGAGGCACAATGTGGTAAAAGCTAAGGCTTACACAAAACATACATTTTAAATGTATCTTGTCATTAATGCTTTATTAATTGCCCCAGGCGATGGAAAACTCATGCTAGAAAAGCTATAACAATATAACACTTTAAGGTCACATCCAATCTTGCTGCGTTTATGGAATGGGCCAAATATTGAGTTAACAGCAGGAAAGAACAATTTATTGGGCTTTTCTCCATTCTGTGATTATTTGATTATAAATTGGGATAGGATTATTTATTTATTTTGTCAGGAACAAAAGATCTTTTAATAGCTCAAATGTTGGGAAAGCTTGTATATTCATCATTCTATATAAAACAGGCATTTAAAAATGATGATACCAATACAACTTTCTTTTCTATGTATGTGTTATACAACCCTCCTCCCCATCCCCATTTTGCATTTGTAGCATATAACCATATTGACAGCCACCCAATTACTTGTACATAGAAAATATTTTTCTTACTTTGACATCTGAAGTGTCTCGTTGACTATTTCTCCATGATCTTGCCACTGAAGAAAAAGTTCGATCCGGATGATCAAATTTACCATCATTTGCATTGAGGAAGAAAGTTGTAAAAGGCTCCTACCATTAAAAAATGAGAGAGAGAATGTACTTATAAGAAGCCAAGTGGTATAAGCAGCAATAGGATTAAAATTTAAAATTAATTAGGAAACAATGAATAAGCACTTTATATCAAATCATTGCATTTCATTTTTTGATGTGACTAATAAAGTACAATAAAAACAATATCTGAATCAGAGAATGGAAAGATTCCTATAAAATATTGTGCTGCTTGTACATTACTGTTTCCAAATTACTGCTCTATTATAATCTGTTTCACAGAGATGTGTTCTAAATAATCCAAGAATATTTTTTATAACTTTTATATGGTCTTTCTCAAACAATTATCTCTATCCAAAGATCATATAACTGAAGGAAGGAAAGTATTATATACAGTATGTTCAAATATTTCAAGTTTTAAACAATGAAATAAAGCAGCAAAAATTATTAATTTCTAAAATGTTCCATGGATTTCAGTGAAAGCAATTTAAGAATGAGGTTTTCCCCTGCTGAAATAGATATGAAAGTCCTTAATTGTGAAGAATTCTGCAAAAAGTATATTATCATTAAATGGAGTTTCAAATGTAAGTTTGGTACTTTGGTTTCAGAGTTTTAATAAGAAAGGAAAAAATCTCTTCTTAGTAATTATTTTAGAATGCTTCTGGTGAAACAAAATAATCTCATCTTTTTTCTATCAGGCACATGTCCATGAAGTCTCAGGACTCAAGGATGCTTAATCTTCAGCCAGTTAATTGCAAAAAGTTGGTGAAAAGCTCTTGTACTAGCACAAAAAAGTGCATGCCAAAAATGACTAGGATATAACCTTATCATGGTGTAGAATCAAAAATATTTTTATTTTTTGAACTCGTGTTTGAACCATCAGCTGATATTATTACAAATCAAATTAGTAATAGTTCTATTTTCCTAGGCTTTAAAGCAAGGTTGATAGCTTCACTACTACTAGATTTTGTCCTGTTCCTGTTACCCACTTTCAGCAATGAAATCTGCAATTCCCAACTGTTACTGTAATTTCTCCGTTTTTCAGTGAGCAGCACAATAAAGCTGTTGGGTGAGCTTAAAAAAGCTGAAAGTATTGAAATAAGAAAACAAAATATCACGTTTACTGTATATCCCTCAACCTACAATTTAAAAGTTAATCCTGGCAACCCATTAAATCCACCCATTTAATATCACTGCTCCCTCATTTCACATCATCACATCATCCCTCATCTTTCTTATCTACTAAGTGCAGACCCTTGGCATGAAAATATTGTTCACCACTATTGTAAAGGGTGCAGATATCTCAATACTATTCTGAATTGCAGCAATGCTCTAGTAGAATATGCTGGATTAGTTTGTGAATCCATCTAGCCAAGCGACTTTAATGGAATTCACACTTAAATTTATTTTATTTTATTTTATTTTATTTTATTTATTTTGTCAAACACGTATTAGATAGTACATATGAGTATAAACATGAATTGAATATATGAAATGTTTACAAATAAAAATAAAAGGGTACATTTTAAATACAAAATGTTTCCATAATTTGTGACATAGTCCAGAGTATTAGGTATAGTTGCCAACTTGAGTTATTTATAAAAATAGTATATAAATACATAAATAAAAATAAAAATGCTATAGAATAATATCCTTGGTATAATATCTTATGAGAAGGATGCTCCAGAAATTCAACCTGTGATCCGCGGATGCCTGGGGGGGGGCACGATGTCATCACAGGGGGTCGACAAAGGCTTAAAGAAATGCTATTATTTAAATCTTGAGTTAAAGTCTTGGGGGTCTGTGGCCACAAAAGGTATTAAAGGAGGTCCATGAAGAGAAGGTTGAGAACCACTGATTTAGAGGATAAAATTGCTTGGATTCATTCACAATTGAATACCAAGTGCAAGTCCTATGCAGATGCCCAGGGAATGGACTTACTCAGTTAACTGGGAATGATTTGATTCTATTGGACCTGAGGAAGAGGATAGGATGCTGTGGAATGCAAATGCCACTACCTGCATATTAGATCCATGCCCCTCCTGACTGATTAAGACCATCTGGGAGATATCATGTGGGTGGGTCCAAGTGATGGTGAATTCATCCTTGTCGGAGGAGTGTTTCTGGCTTCCTTTCAAGAGACACTGGTGTGCCCCCTACTCAAGAAGCCATTGCTGGACCCTACCATGCTGGACAATTTTCTCCCAGTCTCTCACCTTTCTAGGAAATATGGTTGAGAAGATGGTGATGTTGCAATTCCAGAGGACTCTGGAGGAAATAGATTATCTGGACCCTTTTCAGTCAGGTTTCATGCCCCGATATGGGACCCAAACAGCATTGGCCGCATGTATGGATGATCTCTGGCAGGAACAGGGGTGGAGGTGATGCATTCATCCTTCCTCTCCTTGGCCTCTCAGTGGCTTTCAATACCATTGACCATGATATCCTTTTGGGCCAACTTAGGAAATTGAGGGTGGGTGGAACAGTTTTGTGCTAATTCACCTCCTTCCTCTGAGGCCGGTCCCAATTGGTGTTATTAGGGAACAAGAGGTCCAGCCCCTTCTTTGTGGCATACCTTAAGGCTCGGTGCTCTCTCTGTTCCTTTTTAACATCTACATGAAACCACTGATTAAGATCATCTGTCACCATGGGATGAGGTATCACCAACAAGCTGATAATATCCCAGCTATATATCTCCATCCCGGATGAAGTGAGTGATGTAGTGGATGCCCTGAATATCTTGCCTGCCCAATTGCATGGCACTTGGACCAAAGAAGTGAGAGGCCTGTAAGCAAGCTCCTTTTTCTTGCCATGCCCTACTTTTCTATTTGGGGCAAATATTGTCTTCTGAGATTGAATAATTTATATTAGACAGAGGAGAAGAGCAAGAAAGGAGAGATGCATTTTGCTAGAGCTTCAATATCTAGGCTGCAGCAGTAAGATGTGACTAAAGAGTCATAGCAAAGAACAAATTTTGGGAGGAACTTCTTTGTGGCTAACCATTTTTGTCAAGAATTTTATATTTCAGTTATGGCAGCACTAGTTTATCCCTCCCATTCTGTTTTTTTTTTTAGTCAGAATGGCCTTTGCCTCTGTATTCCTAGGTAAGTGTCAGAGGGGGGATAACAATCTGTTAGGAAAATATGATGTGATGGTATTGTAACTAAGGTATTAACTAGCTTACCAAGCCCATAGGTAAATCTGAAGGGCTGGAAGGGGAGAACTTGAATCATATTTTTCTTCTGCTTGACCAAACAAAACAGAGAAAAGTGCCTGCCTTCATATCATTTAAAGGAGCAGATGATTAATGAGATTGATAGTAGAAAGGAACAAATAAATCCTTTACGAATGGTCTCCTAAATTTGCAACAAGTACTCCAGGTTACTAGCTCTATTGCCTTATTAGCAGAATAACTCTTGAATGTGAACTTCTAAGCTCTAAAGAACTCCCGATCTTGATCAGAAGTCAGTTCTCACCAAGATACAATTAGCAACATATGCATTAAGTGTCATTGGTTTCCTTTCAGGTTACCAAGAGGGATGTGATAATACCAAATTATTGATTTATTTCAGCAAATATTGCTAGAAGCCATGGTCAGTTTATCTGTTTTGGATTGATATATATGAAGCTTACATTCATGTATTCATATATCATATATTCATGTATATGACAAGCCAATTTGGTCTAGTGGTTAAGGCACCAGGCTAGAAAGTGAGAGACAGTGAGTTCAAATTCCACCTTAGCTATGAAAGCCAGTCCGGTGTTCTGACCCAGCCTTCGCAAGCAGTGAGAGTAAAACAAACCCCTTCTTAAAACAGGGCAGGAACAGTCGTTATTCACTTGGATAGGCAAAACCAAAATAATTAGTCACAAATGAGAGTCTTTTCCTCTTCTGAAAAAGGGCACGAACAGTCTCTGTTCACATGAGAACTCAAGATAAAAAGTCCTTCAATGATTAAGCCAAACAGAAACAGTCCCTCTTCACCCCGGCTGAGGCAAATTCAGTACCTATTATTTCCCAGCAGGGAGACTCAGTTGGCACCTCAAATACAGAGCAATTAGTCCTGACAAACCTGGTTCCGACTTCATTGATGCATACTGGAAAGCGAACGGTTGTCTGCAACCACAGGCCACTCCAAAAACCCCTACTATTTATTTCCCAGCCAGGGAAATGGCTAGCATCTATGACTTCTTTTCCCTGAGAGCTGGCTTATTGTCTTCCATTGCTCTCCTCTCCTCTCTACGCATATGCGCATCTGGGATGGGCCCCATCTGTTCCTCCCCCTCACTCAGCTCCAGCCCCGAAGACAGCTGCCTCGCCACCTGGGGGCTCACAGAAGGCCACGGCTCTGCATCTGCCTCTGATTCTGCATCCTCATCAGAGCTTTCCAAAGGCTCCGAAGCTGGCCCAGGCTCCCCCTCCCTCTCCTCTGACTCTGCTGCTAGCTGCTGGCAGTCTACAGGCCACAACATCGAGTGACTTTGGGCCAGTCATTCTCTCTTAGCCCAACTCAGCTCAAAGGCTGATGCTGTGGGGAAAATAGGAGGAAGGTGAATTGGAAAATACGTTCGCTGCTTTGAGTTATTTGAAAAAATAGTAAAAGCGGGATACAAATAAGTAAATAAGTAAGTAAGTAAGTAAATAAATAAATAAATAAATAAATAAATAAATAAATAAATAAATAAATAAATAAATAATATGGTAGGTAGATATAGATACTATTATGTACATGACTTTACACATAATTAAAAAAATGGTAGCATTGCAGTGTTTTCTGTAAATGGAAAGAGGGTTGGATATAGTATAATGAGTAAGTAATAAATAACATGGAATGGAATATTGCTCAGCAGGCGAGTTTCTATTCAGGCCAACCCTTCTCCAGAATATTCCATTCCATGTCTGCTGAAATGGAGCTTTGTGCAAGAATCTTTCAGAGACTCACTAAATACTTTTCAAGCACCTCCTCATGTTGCTGAACATGTGTGTCCTTGCACAGCTGACATTTCCACAGGATCGACACCAAAGCAAGACACCTTTGAATTATTTTGCACAGTTCTATTATATTACCGTATTTTTCAGAGAATAAGACGCACCTTAGTTTTTGGGGAGGAAAATGGGGGGGGGGGAAATTTCCCAGGTATTCATCTGGCTAGCGTCCTTTGTCTGGTCAGCTTCAGCGCATTAGTTCGCTGGTTTTGAGCGCACGCTTGCTTTTTATCCCGTTTGGGGATAAAAAAAACAGCTTCTAAAGCACAGCTGTTCGTTGGAGAGAGAAGCAATGAGAAAAGCAGGCGAAGCGCGGAAGATCGCTTCACTCGCTAGCGCCTCGTTAGGGCTGAAAAACAGCTTCTAAAGCACAGCTGATCATCAGAGGGAGCAGGAATGAGAAAAGCAGGCAAAGCGTGGAAGATCGCTTCACTCGCTAGCGCCTCATTAGGGCTGAAAAAAGCTTCGAAAAAGCTACATTCAGAGTATAAGATGCACCCAAATTTTCAGCCTCTTTTAGATGGGGGGAAGTGCATCTTATACTCCGAAAAATACGGTACCTTCTAATTAAAAAAATTCTGTGTATAAATCAATGGTAAGCTTTCAATAAACCATTTGACACTATCAAATGTAATTATTATTAGTATGAATAAAATATTTTTTTTAAAAAATGAAGTTGGCATTTTAAAAGCACAGCACACCACTGTGTATCTTTATTTTGAGTTTTAAATAAGATGGGTTTGAAGCAGAGAGTAGAAGCAGAGGTTGTAAATAAGAAGTGCAGATTATTAAAAAAAAGCAGTAAGGGTAATTACAGGGAATTATGTTAAAATGTAATTATAACATCCATGACAAAATTATTTAAGAGACAGAGACAAACATAGAAAGTTAGAAGATTCAGAGTGAAGGATTAAACCTCCGATAGTTGAACTCCATGGGGGGGCTATTATACCAAACTAATGTGTCTATCTTTTGGATTTTTAATCCTTAACAACTGTGCTATGCAGAGTCATCTACAGTTATCACATAGCTTACACATTAAAAAAATGTACATAGAAGTGTTGGATATAAATATGAAGTTATAATCATAATAATCACTATCAACTCCTCTAATATTCAGAAAGTATTCTTCCTTGTTTTAAAAAATTGCAACATAATTTTAAGTTAAAATATTGTGGAATTTGATGCGCAATGGATTTAATAAAATACATCCACAATTGTGCATTAAATTCCAAAATATTTTGATCTAAAAACAGCTACATTTCACTTCATGTGAAATATATCTTTGTTTTATCAAGAAGGAGATTAGAATCCAAACTAAAGTAATAAAATTTGAAGAACAGTACACTTCAAATGATGATGGCATTTCGATCCATGTATTGTTCAAGGATGTACAAATTAGATTTGCTCACTTACAAAGGTGGATCAAATTCCCCAATAATCCTATTTTTTTTCAGTCTAATTTTTTTGGTTCTGCTTTTTGTATGCATTGTTGTAACGACAAAAAAAGCCTTACAAATATTGTCAGTTGATTTCTGTTCTGAGTTTTCAGAATCATATTTATGGATATAACATTCAGTTGTATCAGTTCTATGGTTAGCATGATGATAAGTTTGGAAATCTGTTACTTTATAATTCACAGTCGTAAGCTCAACTGTGTCTCTCCCCCCCCCCCGTCTTTCTGAGTCCCTGTTTTAGAGTTGTTCATTAGTCCCAATCTCTGTCCTTGGTGACAATGGTGCACAAAAAGGTGTTTTGTGGTAAAATCAATAAAGCCTGTAATGCCTCTTGAATGAATACTTTCTAGTCCACTGTTTCTTGCAAATAGATGAAATGTTACTCCTAGTGCAGAACCGGGTAGTTTCATTCTAGACTTAGGTGTTTATTGGCAGATCTTTCTTCTTTCCTCCTTAATCTGGGTTCTTCAATCCCTGCACTGCAATACTCTTCATGTTCTTTCTAGGAACAATGACCTAATATATCTTTTTGGCTTGAAATTAGACTATGCTCCATTTTATCTTTCTTCTTTTATTCCTTGTATAATCCTCCAGTGACTCTTGCTATTGTGTAGAACAGGGGTGTCAAACTCAAGGCCTGAGGGCTGGATCCGGCCCACGGGGCTGCCCTGGAAACAGCGAAGGACTGGCCCGCAGTGCCTCTGCTAGCAAAAACGGAGGGCAGAAGGTTAGCAAAACAAACTAAAAGCAAAACAAAACAAAAGGAGAAATGTTTCTCCTTTTGCATTTGAGCATGCAAGAAGGGACAGGAAAGGAGAAAGGGAAAGTGGAAAGACAAAGAAAAAGAAGGAAAGATGGGAAGAGAGCAAGGAAGGAAAAAGAAGGAAAGAGGGGAAGGAAGAAGAAAGGAGAATGAAGAGGGAAGGAAAAAGGGAAGGAAGGAAGGAAGGAAGGAAGGAAGGAAGGAAGGTCCTGCCTTAGCACTTTGCCACCAGCAACCGTGCTGCCCTTTTGCCATCCCCTTGTCCCAGGGGTGGGTTCCTACCGGTTTGGACCGGTTCGCCCGAACCGGTAGCGACCCGCTAGTGACATCATTCGAACCGGATCAGTGGTTGCCGGTCCGTGGGAGCTGCCATCTTTTTTTTTTTTTAATTTTTTCCAATTTTTTTTAATTTTTTTTCTTAGCATGCTCAGAAGGTGACTTCCAGCACTGTGCATGCAGTCGCCATCTTTTTTTGGCTTTATTTTTTTTATTTTTATTTTTTTTTTTAAATTTAAGCCCAACGGATCTCTATCTAGGATCGAA
>QLTV01004098.1:4435838-4473786 GCA_003457575.1 Thermophis baileyi | reverse complement strand
TGGGCAAAGTTACAAAGGCAGTGAAAAAAGTGACTTAGGACCATTTTTCACACTTAACGACCAACGGTCGTTAAGTGTGAAAAATGGTCCTAAGTCACTTTTTCACCACATTTTACAAGTTGGCCACTCCCACCCGGTCACACGACTGCCAAGCCATTCCCACCCAGTCACATGGCCATCAAGCCACTCCCACCCGGTCACATGGCCATCAAGCCACTCCCACAAAATTAAGCCACACCCACAGAGTGGTAGTAAAAAAAATTGGAACCCACCCGCCTTGTCCCCTCCTCCTGACCTCTCCTGGTGGTCCGGGAGTCCTCCGCGTGGCCATAGAGGGATGGTGAGGCTCCTCTAGAGGACAAGGGTTTGGCGCTCTCCCTGGTCTCACCTTTGTCTGCTGGGATACAATGGATCCGCCCAGCCCCACTCACCACAGGTGCCCCCGACATGAGTGATGTCAAGCTGGCCACCCCCACCCTGGCCACGCCCACCCTGGCCACGCCCATTCCGGCCCTCCAAGGTCAAACACAACCCTGATGCGGCCCTCAATGAAATCAAGTTTGACATCCCTGGTGTAGAACTTTTGGAGGTCCCTTGGTCCCCCACTTCCAAGAATCGACCAGATTCTAGAGGAAGTTCTCCCTAATAATCTTAGAACAACAATCAAGGTTAACATATTGAAGAATTGTTCAAAAAGACATTATTTTACCCTACTCTACTTTGTTGTCAGCTTTGTCTGTTGTCAGAAGATTCTTGGAAAGCCTCAAATAAAACTTTAAACCTACGTGTGACATGTGCATGTATGAGCAGGAACAAGACACTGTTACCCCAAACATTGTAATTCCTTGGGTTGGCCTTGTTATGTCAGTAATCATACTGTCTCATTATATTAACTCCTATTGTGAGCCTTCTCTTTCTGTAGGTAATTGTAATGAGATAATGGTTGCACTGGAATATTAGGATTCTTCTCTCCTTAAGGTTGACTTGCTTTGTTTCCCTAAAATTTTAGTTCTATAATTAAACCACATTAAAAAAAAATACAAAAGACAGCAGACAGCTTTATCTATAAAGATACGAAAGATAAAAATGGCAAAAATACTTACAATGCGAACAAGCCAGGCTAATGTACAGGTAGATGTAGAATAATGAGTGTTATAATGATAAGGTGGAGTTTGATCATTTTCCCATGTCTCATAGCGTTCTGCATAAAAGACTGCTCTCTTTGGGTTTAAAGCACCAATGGGCTGTAAAGAGAATAAATAAGTAAGCTTTATAAACCTGCATTCCATTTTTCTTCTACATTCTTTAATATTCACAGTATATGACATTCAACAGCCAAAAACTGATAACTCATTCTGTTTTACTGTAATATGGTTGGACTGCTTGAGATGGAATGGGAATTTCATGTGAGAAGCTTGAATTACTAAACACACTATTTCTTCTGTGTGATACATCTACAAATGTCATGATCATCTCAAAGGAAAAAAAGCAGGAGAGATATGGTAGCATCTTTTCAAACTAACATGTTTTATTAAAGACTATAGCTCACTTCATGGGTAGCTAAATTCATGAAGGATTTAAATTGGAATAAGAGATAGAGATAGGGACGGAGGGAGGGAGGTAAGGAGGGAGGGAGGTAAGGAGGTAGGGGGAGAGAGAGAGAGAATAGGAAGATGGCAATTTTGCAGATACAAGTTACATGTGAGACACACAAGTATCTTTTCAATTCATACTTGTGTTTTCTGAGACTTTGCTCAACTGTGCTGGTTAAGTTTCCTTGTTCGAAAACAATTATTCTGAAATCTATAACAGAGTATCCTTGGAAGTTAAATTATCCCGTTGGTCCTTGTTTTGTTATGTCAATTTTGTATCCATTAATTCTTTTGACCTATGTTTGTTCATTATTTGTCCGACATAGAATCCCCGAGTGTTTGGCACGCCAGAAGGGAACTTGGAGGTCTTTTAGTTCTATCCCCTGCCCAAGCAAGAAACCTTATATCATTCCAGACAAATGTCTGTCCAATCTCTTCTTAAAAACCTCCAATGTTGGATGCTTACAACTTCTGAAAGTAAGCCATTCCACTGATTGTTCTCATTGTCATGAAATTTCTCCTTCATTCTAGATTGGATTTCTCTTTGATAAATTTCCATCGGTTACTTTTTGTCTTGCCCTCAATGCTTTGGAGAATAGGTTGTCCCCCTTTTCTTTGTTACAGCTTTTCAAATATTGGAAAACTGCTAGTCCTTCTCTTCATTAGACTAGACATACCAAATTGCTGCAACTGTTCATCATATGTTAAGCCTCCAGTCCCATAATCATCTTTGTTGCTCTTCTTTGCACTCTTTCCAGTGTCTCAACAACTTTTTGTATCATGGTGACCAGAACTGGACACACAGGCTGGCTTCTACCCTGTTTTCCCCAAAATAAGACATCCCCTGATAATAAGCCCAATCGGACTTTTGAGTGCATGGCAATAAGGCCAAGCCTTATTAAGAGCCACGGTGGCGCAGTGGTTAGAGTGCAGTACTGCAGGCTACTTCTGCTGATCACCGGCTGCCAGCAGTTTGGCAGATCGAATCTCACCAGGCTCAAGGTTGACTCAGCCTTCCATCCTTCCGAGGTCGGTAAAATGAGGACCCAGATTGTTGGGGGCAATATGCTGACTTTGTAAACCGCTTAGAGAGGGCTGTAAAGCACTATGAAGCGGTATATAAATCTAAGTGCTATTGCTATAAGCGCTTATTTCAGGGTTCAAAAAAATATAAGACAGGGTCTTATTTTCGGGAAAACACGGTATTAATAGCTTTGCTTGTGTCTAGGTGTTCATAGATTCGTTGCTTGATTATCTTTTCTAGGATCTTCCCAGGTTCTGTTAGGATAACTGATCTGCAGTTTCCTGGAACCATTTATTTCCTTTTTTGAAGATGGGAACCACATCAGCTTTTTCAGACAGATCATGGTCCATACATAATGGGGGAAGAGCATGTAAGGGCACGTCCAATTTTGTGTGTGAGGTTGTTGGGCCTGTGGTAGTGCTAATGATGTAAATGTGGGTACAAAGTAAACATTTGAGTTTGTTACGGGATATGATTCTATGTTAGCATCACTTTTCAGTTGTTGCTTGTTGTGTGTGAAAATCTTGTTGGATCTGTATTTTAGTATGGATCTTTCTTAGTGCCTAAGAAAGTGAAGTGTCATTGTCTAGTATGGTTACTAAAGTGTTTGAGTTTTGACAACTAATGGTATTTTTTAAAATTATAGATATTTTACCTTGGGCCAGCCTCTCTCAGCCCAACTCACCTCACAGAGTTGTTGTGAGGAAAATAGACAAAGGAAGGAGTATTAGATAAGTTTACCATCTTCAGTTGTTTATAAAAAATAAAGACAGGGTATAAACAAAGCAACATTCTTTAGAAAAATTGAACAGATCCTCCTCTTTTTTGGCCTATTTAGTATATTGAAAATGATTTTTTAAAGTGTTCTTACACTAATTGGCTCCCTTAATATGCTGTGAATAGTGAACACTATGAAAGCTTGTAGTAGCACACTAAAGAAAACACAGAAAAATATGTCCTTTTGTCTTATCATATTCTAGGAAATTCTAATAACCTTATCAAACTCTTTTGCTGCTTTCATAGTACCCTGTTTCCCCCAAAATAAGACATCCCCTGAGAATAAGCCCAATCGGGCTTTTGAGTGCATGGCAATAAGGCCAAGGGCTTATTTCAGGGTTCAAAAAAATATAAGACAGGGTCTAATTTTCGGGGAAACACGGGTATATCCACAATGTTATCAGAAGAGAAACTTCTGATTTCCTGTGGAAATTGATAATTTGCCTCAATTTATTTATTGATTTATTTTATTTTAACAATCATAGAACGACAAATTCAATTTTTCTCGTATATCATGGAAACAGAGAACACATATTTTGATGGAATTTCCAATTATTAATTTATATGTACATATGCACATTTGAAAAGACTTTAAATTTTCCATAAGATAAATCAAATAACGGTTGAACCAAATCACTTAACAACATTGTTATTTAATTGAACCCACCCACACCAGTTCTTTTATTCAATTATTACTTTAACCTAGATAATATAGAACCTGCTCCAAAAATCAATTTACCCCATTCAGTCCAGTCATCCAGATCATTATTTCTCCTAAATCATATTAAATTCATAATCAATTGGGTCTCCAGTGCTGTTCCCTTTTGAATGGTGGATTTCATATTATGAGACAAGAAAACCAGATGGGGAGATCAGTGGCTGATCTGATTTTCTCTTCTTTTTCTTCATTATTAAGCCATTCAAAAGTAATCCACTGAAAGAAATGAGCTGAGCAATCTACTCCGCAGTGCAAATTTTAACTTAAAAATGATGTCATTTTTATTTCCTATAAAGGGACATCACATGGAAAAATGACTGGCAGTGCCCCATAGCTTGCACATTTTTGTACTATTTATCTTCTAAATGAAATATTAGTGAGATAACTTCTCTCTACTCATAAACATTTGAGATTTTAGCTAACACTGTACAGCAGAAAGCTCAGCTTAGCTCAGTGCATTTCTTTGTATGGACTAACTATACTAATATTAATAAAATAAATAAAAAATTTAAAATAAAAACATTTTAAAGAATCTAAGCTACGATAAATTTTAGGTATATATTTATTAGTTAACTCAAAATTAAATGTTAAAACAAATATGACAATAATGTTATGGTCATACAGTCATTGTTTTATTCCATAACCTAACAAATTATTCATTACGTTTATTTAAAATATCCATTTAGAAAGACTCTTCATAAACATATCTACTATAACTTTGAAGTATACTACAACTTAAGTTATTATAAATCTAATCAAAATAATGCATAGAATATATTGATTATACATTCCAGATACTTATTGAATTAGTTCTAGGTTGCTAATAAATGTTTAGTAAATATGAAACAAACTATATTTGTTTCAGATTCTTTAAACAAAACAAAACAAAACAAAACAAAACAAAACAAAACACCCTCCAAATATATTTTCCATATTCTGTCTTGCAGTTAATTTTAGTTTTAAGTTAATATACCAGGATTTTGGTTTCCCTAAACATTCTGATTGTTTAATACTTTACTGTGTCAAGGGTATGCTAATAGCTTTCTCATGTGTGCAAAATATTTTAGTAATCCCTTAGGATCAAGCTTATCTGATGCAGATTGCACTGCAAGACCTCACTAAACATTCTTGAAAGGAAAGCATGACCCATTTCTTAATCTTTTCCAGGCATCTTCCAACTACTGGAAGAACAATAAAATAAATATTTACATTTTTCATTTTATTCAGGTTTCAGAGGCTACCCAACCTTTTTATTTTTCTTTGGTTCACTATTTTGTACAACAAAAGTAATCCTTGGAATATAAATTATACCTTTAGTATTAATTAATAGTTAAATCATCATTTCTTTACTGCTTTGCCTTCTTGATTATTCAACAAGATACAGCCTAGCCTTGAACTGATGTAATAGGATTTGGTAAATTTCATGCAGCAAAGGTTGATGCAACATTTGATACAATTGCCAGAATAGCTGTTGAGGTTACAATAATAGGGCCTGAAAAAACCCTAACATTTTATTTTAAGTATGTTTGTGATCAGACTTGACAGGAAAGGAATGTTGTATGGTAATCACAGCAGGGATTGGAATTGGGAGTTTTATTTCAGTTGTTAATGGCACATAATCCTTCATTTCTCTTTCATGACCCCTAAAATAGAAATAAGTACTTACTATGGGATGGTTTTGCCTGCTGCTTTTAATTGCTGCTTTTATTGTGATGCATTTTCTTGGCATGACTATTTTTATATATTATTTGAAAACTGTTCTGGGTATTGTTTTGGTGAAAAGCACAACACAATTGTTCCAAAACAAACAAAGACAGTTTGAACAAACATAAATGGCATGTTCAACTACAGCATACTACTAGGTTTTATAAAAAAAGATTTTAACTTTACACCAAATTACATGGGAGTAAATCTCAATGAATTTAATGGAAATTATTTCTCCTTAGGCATGTGGAGGAATACAGTGAAAGGTAGATGTGTGAATCAGTGACTTAAATGCTTCTGTTCAATACCAGATGCCAACAGGATAGATTCTATTATGATTTTAATATTCTTTACATAACAGGTTAGCCTATTTTCATTTTATACAAAAGACCAAGAAATTCTGATTTCAGCAAGATTTCAAATTATTTTACATTTGAATCCTGCTCCTGAATATTACTTTTTTGAAAACACACCCAGTTCTTTTAACTATTTATTTATTAATTGTTTATGCCGCCCATCTCCCCTACCCAGAGGTGGCTATAACTCTACAGATTAAATCAGTAAGTGTAATGTGTGGTTAATCTGTTCTAAAACACTGTGGATGCTCAGAGTAATTTTTATGTACCACAAAATATTGTCAACTAGCACTGATGATGTTACCTAGTTTGATTAATGAAACATCTGCAAGAAAACAACCAAGCTCAGTATTTCAACTTTTATACATTCAGCAGAAATAGCTGCAAAAGAAGATGAATATATCTGACATAAAAGGCTAGGTACTGGTATTTATTTTAATTAAACATTTGTATTTTTATAATGTGCTACAGTTTATGGTATCAGAAATTGATACTAGTTCCAGTTCAATATAAAAATTAGAAGTTAATCCTGCTAACACAGGATTCATAGAACTAACCCCTAGTGGGACATAGTGTAATGTTTATTTTGATTAGAATCATTGACCAAGCTCATCAAATCCATAAATGCAAGCTAAAATCCATGACAACTAGTGTCAAATGGTAACACCAAAACACTTGATGCAAGTAAGCTTCATCATTTACATGAAGATGTTGACATTCAGATTAATATTTGTACACCTTGTCTCTCTTATCTATGCCTGTGAACATAGTGTATTCTTCCTGTAGATCTCATTCTGTTCTATCTTCTCATCTGAAGGCATCTTCGAGATTGCCTATAGTAATATTTAGTCTGCTCCCTAAACTCAGTATGTCTTCTAATATTAGCTGTTGAGAACATACATGGAAGGTTGCTATTGACTTCATGTTGTGCTGGTGAGTTCTTTGCAAAATAGTATTGTCTTGAAGAACTCCAAGAGTGCCACTGCTAGATAATGTAAATGCAAACTGGGGTAGTTAACTATTTATTCAATTTTGGAAAAAGCTCTAATTTGAGGTTCTATGCAGTATAGTGTCAATTTACACAAATTTAAGGCATTGTTCTTAAATATTATTGTGAAATGATGGTTAGCTGTTTTTCCTGGAAAAACCCCAGTTGACAGGATATCTGAAGAAAAATATTACTTATTACTTGACATTTCACTTACTAACATTTTCTGAAATAAATCTTATCTTGGAGATTTGCTTTGTTAACATATATACAAGTTCGCAGATCTATAGAGGGATTCAACCAGAGGTGGGTTCCTCCTGGTTTGGACCGGTTCTATAGAACCGGTAGTAACTTGGCGGCCTGGGTCGCTAGAACCAGCAGCGACCCAGGCCTGCCACGCCCCCGAACCGGTTCTTTCAGTGGCGCCATAGGTGCGCCATCTTGTTTTTTGCTTCTGCGCATGCACATAAGCTTTTTTAAAGCACTGTGCATTCACGAAGCACATGCGCACCCACGTGGTGCATCACTGAGTGAACCGGCAGCGAAGAAAAGCAGAACCCACCCCTGGATTCAACTATAACTGTTTTAATTCAAATTGTACTAGCCTTTTTCTGTATGTTCACAAGCATGGTATATAAATAATTCTTTTCATGTATTATATTATTTCATATTATATACATCATATATTATTTGATCCAAGAATCTGATATTTAGTCTTTCTTTGATAAATACGTAGTTCTCTCATATAGACTGTCAAATATTTATTTAATGATTTAAATATTCCTAGGACCTAACTGATTACTGCTTCATTCAGCACAATTAGAAACAGATATGGTAGCAGGACAATTCTAATAACTTTAAAGTTAGAAAGTTAACATAATTAACTGATTAAGTAAAAATTGAATTTTGTATGGGAAAGAAATTTTGTTCAGTACCCAATTAAATAAAAAGTTATACATGGAAAAGCTTTAGCATTGCTGTAGTCAGACAGTTACTTAACCAAAACATTTGGTTGTATGAAGAATGTCTTGCTTAAAAAAAAATCACACTTTCATTTATTTACTAATTTGAAAACCTCAATATATTACTCCCTTTTCTGTAAATTAAAGCATAACATAAGTAACTCGTTATGCTTATTATCTGCTTGTAAAGAATTTTGTGATTAATAATAATAATAAATATTTTTGGCAAATTGAGGTGTTTGATGTGTTTCATATTGGTTAATATTAGAAGAATTTGTCATTAGTGATAGAGCTACAACCTGTAGTATTTTGCATGATTGGAAATAATGAGGGAAAGGCCTATTTATACTTTAATGAGCAGAGGTGATACAGGATGCTAAAGTCATATACTAATAACACCATATAATGCACTACATAATTCTATATAAAAACATTTTAAACTATTTTTCTTAGAGGAAAACTAAACTAAAATAAAAATTGCAAAAATATTTCTTATTTGAAAACTTAGTGGTATTCTTACAGGAAGATCCAATCAAGTTGAAAATAAGCAGATCTCCCGATGGCTTGTTCATGCCGAGATAATCTATGGATCTATGACAGTCTCTTTCATTAGCTTTTCAACTTGTCAAACAATAAATGTAACCTCTGACCTTTTGTATGTCTTGAATATAACTTGAAGTTTCAAATGTCTAACTGATAAAACACCTTGACAAATACTTTGCCTTATTTTTCAAACTTACAATTAAATATATATAATGAAATATGAAGACAAATGCTGTGTTTTTTTTTAAATTGGAAGAATTGCTTATTTGTAACATTTCCTGTTCAAATCAGCAACTAACAAAGGCAGAAATCAACCTTTAAAACTGGTAATATAAAGCTGTATCTTTACAATGACACACAAAATTATCCTGATTTCTAAAACCAGACTTCCAAGAACTGTTCCTGGGGCTATTTTGAATAATTACAGAACTAATTATGTACTTTAAAAGTAACTTTGTAGGTCACTTCCTAGAAAAAGAGAAAGGAAATGCCTTATTTAAGGGCAAAAGAGCAGAAATAGAATATTTACGTATGGGCAAAGATGAATGTGTATAACCTATTTGAATTAGAGACCAGCCTATATTTTAATCTGACCATGTTTTCAATTGACAATGTAATTATTAAATATTTGTTGCTTTTAGAATTATTTATTGATTTTGAACAATAAATAATTCATTTAAAGTAAGCTCATAAAACACTTTCCCCACTTCCATTCAATCATGTCTACTTCCCAGATTCTGTCTGGACAAGTCCTTGTAGTTTTCTTGGCAGTTTTCTTGGTTTTTCAGAAGTGGTTTGTCATTGCCTCCTTCCTTACTTTCCTTACTGAGAGTAAGAAAAGTGACTCGCCCAAAGTCACCCATCTGGCTTTGTGTCCAAGGTGGCACTAGAACTCACAATTTCCTGGTTTTAGCTAATGCCTTAACTACTAAATAAAACTGGATATTTAAAACACTTAAATGTAATTAAAACATTCTGTAAAATGTTATACTCCATGTACTTTTTGGATAACTATACCTTTTGTTACATTGGAAATTAATTTTGAAAATAAGAGGATTCAAAAAATTGTGAAGTAGAAAAGTGGGCTTTCTGGACTTGAGATACTATAAAGTAAAGTAATTGCTTACTGTAAAGTAAGCAATACAAGCAAAGGGACCACTTACTCAATTTAGTACTTTAGTACTGATGCTAACAGAAACTAATCTCTTAGCCTTTGTTAGACATTTTTTTCATTGCTATTTCACTGCTATTGTATATATGTATACACATATATGTGTACAGTGCTATATTTATTTACCCATTCATCCATATATCCATGACTCACTCTGAAGAAATTCTAATGAGAAATATTAGAGTGGATTCTTCATAATTTTTGCACTATATTATTTCTAATACAATATTCAATAACAACAATGAAATTAGTGCTAAATATATACAGTAAATGCATCCATTACATTGCTTAATTTAAATGTGTTGTGATTTTTGTTGATATTGCAATAGAATAGAAAGTAGGAAAGAGAATACTTTTAAAATACATTATTTAATAAAGTGGTTTTTCCAGTTTGTAAAAGTAAATTGATGATAACAAAGAATAGATGTTTAAAATTTTCTTAGAAGTTGATCTTATATTCCAAAATCTACCCTAAACATAACATAACAAACATGATTTGCTAAATTGAACTGAAATTAGTGTTTTACTTTTTGAATTGATTTATTTTATATAGCAAAAGTTTGAAGCGTATTGCAAGACCCAATCTGGCTCAGTCACTGGGACCAGATTGGATCTTGCAACATTATCCTGGGACACATATATTTTCCTTCATTCGTGAAGCGTATTATACCATTCTAATATGGCCACAGAATTATGGTACAATATATTAGATAAAAATCATAAATGGGTTGACAATATTAACAATCAGTCAAATGTTATGCATCCCTTTCCGTAGAAGAAAAAAAGATGTAGATAATAACAACTTGCCTTGGGGAACAGACAGTTCTGCTATAAACAGTTCCCTGTAATTACTATTACTTCTCAGATTTTTAATTATATTTCACTTAAGGATCAAACAGGTGGCTGAGAAGTGAAGTACATTTCACTTATATCTTATACATAAATGTATAAGACTAGCTAAATTGTTAATATAAAGTAACATCTAATCCAAAAATCCCTTCTATGAATACAAAAAGTATTTCTCAGCAGCATTTTAAATTAAATATAATTCCTATAGTTATTTGGTGACTCCTCTGGGGGAACTAGTTTTTTTTCTTTTTTAATCACATAAAAGTGATTAATGCTTCAAGTCATATTCAATACAAAGAAGTCAGAAATCTTGCTGGTCAGAAAATAATGCTATAAATACAAAGGAAGATAGTAAAGACCCATCCAATTATCATGACTTTATCTGAGAGAATCAGCTAGGAGTAAATATTGGGCCCTCAGTTTTGATAGGATAATTTGTGGTTTTATATACCAAAAAAGCTAAGTGTATATTTTATGGAGGATTTTGTAGTTGCTTTATATATAGATATATCTAAAGTAAAGTAAAACGTTAGTTAAGCAGTTGCCAGTCAGAATAGACAGGACTAATGAGCTACATGTAGGACAGACTTATATATTTTCTTAATAAAGTAAAATAGAAAATAAAACAATGTAGCAATAAAAATTAATTTTCTGCTTTATAGTTCTCTTTTTCTTGTCAATTTCCCAGATTTGGAAATAAATAAATATCCTAGGCATATGACAGTTTTTAGCCATATGATTTGAAGACATCAACATCAGTTTTAAAATCTTGAGATGAATGTGTAATTAGAAAATGTTTTATTTTTGTGTGCCATTCAATCAGAGTTTTCAATCTCAATATAGCATATCTCATATTGAGATATCAGTCTATCTCAATATGGCTCTAAGCATTCGGAATGTCTTATTTCTCTTCAAAGAAATGAATGGAATATTTTTGGTCACATAGGAATATGATCTCTATGTGAATAATATATTATATTAACTTAATTACACGCTTTATTGAACTACATATCTACTGTCCATTGGGTCGCAAAGTCAGAGATAGCGACTGAACAATAACTATCTGCTGCCCAATAAAACCTGTTTGAGATTCAAGTTTAAACGTAATTATTAGATATGCACACTCTTTTAAATGTGCCATTACATTATTATTATGTATTATTGCTCTTTATAATTTGTTACTATTTTGATATATCATGAATGTTGTACCATGGAAGTATTATTTATTGTATTGCAATGTGTAATGCTGTCTGATGAGTCTCATTGAGCTAGAATAGTGTTGGTGGCACATAATAATAATAATTATAATAACAAGAACAACATAACATCTGATTTCCTTTTTCCTCTACAAAATAAATAGAACTAAATTTAAATTATTCAATATAAAGTGATAAAATCTCTCTTTATATTGCTTTATATTGAGTATCTTTACTAAAATTTGTAGCATAATAAAGATCCTACCTTATGCTTTCTGTACACTACTAAATGTCTGTAACCTTTAACTGGACAAAACAGTGTGTCATAGAGCAACAATTTTTGAACAAAAGTACCTCAAATGGATTAACTTATAGCAGGGGTCCTCAATCCCCAGGCCATGATCCACTACTGGGCCATGGCTTATTTGCAACCAGGCCACGTGAGCGGCAGGCTGGCACACAAGTGCATGTGTGCAGCTCAACTTGTGCAAGCGGTGGGCCAGCATGTGTGCAGATGCACACACAGCTTGACTTGCACAAGTCAAGTGGTGCACCATGTGCGTGTGCTGTCCCACCGCTTGTGCAAGTTGAGCTGCGCATGCGCGCCATCCTGCAGCTCATGCCGCCCAGTTCCCCTTTCTCCCTTGCTGGGCCGTCAAGCCACAAATGTTGGGGACTGCTAATTTATAGAATACATCCCAAATCCAGAGCCCATGACTGTAGTGGGAGTGAAATTTGGCAAATTTCCTGGCCCTGGTTTCGGTTGCTGGAAATCAGATAGACCAGTCACACCTAGGACTCGAGTTGGATAGACCAGTCCCACCATAAGCTGGTTAAGCTGGCATGAAGTTGCAAGTTGCTCTTGCTCACTTTATTTGCCTTTGGTCATTCTGTTTCTCTTTGTAAGTTAGGAAATATCTCTGAAACAATGACTCAATGGATCGCAGGTTATCTGGTGATAATTTAAATTGCTTTTCCAAAAGCTAGGATGCATGTTTTCTTTCACAGAATAGAAATAAGCTTCATCATTTCAATAAACACACAACTGAAACATACCTTTGAAAGATCTCTGAAGTTTCCTGGCAAGGTTAGATCCAACTCCTCAGATTCATAATTTGTTAATACCCATGGAAACACAGGATACTGATTGAGATCATTATAGGTACGTCCTGATAAAATAATATAAAAATTATGGATGTTTGTTTAAAGTAACAACTTTATCAAAACAGCAATCAAAACAATTGTCCTTATGTCATTATCAAACATATTATATTTCATCTGATGGAACTAAACAACTACAGCATATCAAACTATAAGTTCAAGCAAACTACCAACAACATAATATATGTCGGTATTCAAATCTTTCTCCCTTGTCCCAAAAGTAACAGATTCAATCCCAAACGTCTATTATTTGTGAGTTCTGCTATAAAAAGCCTAAACAAGTAGTATATTGGGATTAGACAGGTATATAAGCTTAACTAATAATGAAAGAGTTTGTATGTGCATAACCTATGTGCAGAATAAGCATATAAATCATGGTGGCATCTACCTATAATTCTATTTTCATTTAATATGCATCAAACGTATTATACAGGATCATACACAAAAAGCTGAAATGTGAATTCTAGGCATGTGCCTTTACTCAGGATGAATTAATTCTATCCTGACAGGTTCATTAACTGTACTTTCCCCACTTATACTTTTTGCACTTCAATATATGGTGCCTAAAATTTTTTAAAACGTTATTTACAAAATGATATACTTACCCAGTTGACAAAACAATCTTTACATTTAAAAAAGAACTTTAAAAAAATTAGAAAAAAATACAACCCCATAAATAAAAAAATACAAACTAAGACAAGCAAAAATCTATCTTATATTGTATAATATAATAATAAATACACATAAATATATTTATAAATAAAATCAGTATAAAATATTATTGTAAAACATCACAAAATCTCTGCCATAGTAGCATATATTTCCGCATCCTTTGATTAGTGGATTATACTGTCTTTTCCAAAACAGATAGATCACACTTTTTATCTATGAAGTGCCCAGTTTGTTAAAAAGACATCACTATACACAATCTTTTCGTAACTTAAGAACATCTCATAACTTTAATTAATGTTCAAAGCAAATGATTATGTAGCTATTTTAGAAGGCTTGACCCAATGCATGCTGATTTAACTTCCAATGGTGAATGCCACTGGAAGGAACAGTGTGATCTGCAGAGGTTACTTCTCACATTCCTCTGTGCGCCTGCTTGAATATTTATACCTCTGCGTATAAAAGGGACCTATTTATCCCCAGGAGAAATCTTACATTTCCACTTATAGTTAGCAGCACAATGGTAGTTAGGAGGCCAAAAAGGCTGAGAAGCCTATTTTATTTGTTACGTTGTCCCTGATAACTTAAGCACAAAGATTTCTGCTACTTTCTCCACTACATAATGAACTACAGGAACACACAAATTTTACAATATTGACATATAATTTACTTATACTGAAGAAGCAAAATTTTTCAGTTAAATTTACAAAGATTAAGATTAAAGCCTGAATACTAAATATTGCAAGCCTATGACGCTAAATGACTTGAACAATAAAACCTAAGACACAGAAAAAAAAAATGAAATTTCAGAAATGTTTCTTCATTAAAGTAACTTTAATTAAACCATCCAATTTAATGTTTTTATATGGCACTTTAGTTTTGAAGGAAAGTAATATAGAGACAGCTGACAAAGAAATTATAACTGCAATTCCTTGGTGAAAATGTTAATGACAGCAAAATATTGTTTAATTAGATGATTGCAGCATCTGGATTAACACTCTTTAAAAGCGATGTTCCTGTGCTTGTCTGCTTCTTCACACTTTACAGACATTTTGTCATCTCTAGGTCATTAGAAAAGAATTTTTAATGGTTTTTCTAGAAGCAAGCAGTTCAAGTTACATCTAATTAGATGACAATAATAAGCCCAACACATGCAGTACCTAAATATATACATAATTAACCAGTGAGGGCTTGTACATTACAGAGTAAAAATGTGGAAAATGCTAAAAAGGAAGGGAGGCGGGAACAAGGGGGAGAAATGAGTCTGAATTCATTACCTGAACATGTCAGTTTTAGACTAAAATGTAAAGATACTTTCCATACTAAATAAGGGTGGAATATTCCTCATCCTTTTTATACAATACGTCTCTTTTATTTATTAAAGCTTTCTCATCTTATATGCTCTACCTAAGCAATAATATTCATCTTTTCTAAGGGCTATTTCTAACAAAGTATTTAGATTGCTTTTCTGTCTTCAGTATTTTCATTTATAATATACTAGGTATATTGATTTTAAACTTAACATTAAATGCATTTTGGTATGTAATGCAATAAGTCTGCTTATTACAAATAGATTCAAATATTCCAGTGACCAGTACTGTAATAGACAATTTACTTCAAATATTATACTCTTCTATATTGTTTCTTAAGTTCAAAAAAATAATAAGTTGTGAATGTTTATTGTTTGAAAAGCAGAGTTTCTGTTCAATATATTTTACTATTCAGTGAGAAAAATAAAATAGTAATCTTTCCTTCTGCACTACATAAATCAAAGCGTCTCTGGGAACTAAACATGGTATAATATAATCCAGTCAGGAAGTCTTAAGTCTACAAAATAAAGACAAAAACCAGGCAGAGAGAGTATAAAACTTAGCATGATTGATAAGTAACAGAGTGCTATGTTTACCTTTGGAAAAAACACACAGAGTTGTAAACATGATGAAATATGTTCAGTGACAAGAAGGATAGGAAAGAAGCAAAAACCTTAGAAACAGAATGAAATGAAAATGCAATTGTTTGTCAAAATGAGATTCAGCAGTGTAAAAGGACTCTAAGTTTCAGATCTATTTATGCAAATGAAGATAATTTTACATTAGCAAACCATCTTAGATTAATAATTATAATTTTAAAAAGCACAGATAAAATAACATATAAGGAATATTTGCAAAAGCAGGGCAGTAAGAAATATTTTAAAATAGTTTCAGATATTTTGTATATGATATTTCAGCAAGAAATTCTATTTATTCCAAAAATGAAAAAGTGATATGAGAAACAGGACCACAGTGGAAGAACTAATAACATTATTAAACAAGACAGAAATATAAAATAGTTTCCTAATTAATATTTTATATAATCTATACATTATTATTTCTACTCTATATTGTCCATCTATTAGAAGTTATTTTGCAATGAAAAATTATTCATCAATATTTTCTATTCAGCAAACTTAAAGTAGATTTTCCCTAACTTACTATTCTTTGCTATAAAGATTTATGAAATTTGGGTACATGTTGTTTTGGAAGTCCTGTTGCTTTGTCGCAGGGGTGTGTGACACAGGGGTTTGGGTAGAGACCATGGGGGGAAACAGGTCAAGAAGTCTGGGATCACAGGGGTATGTGAGAAGTGCCCTGTAGAGGTCAGAGGTGTACGTGGAGGGGTGGCATTGGTTGGGAAAGGTGCCTGGGTATGAACAAGGGGTGCCATGCAGATCAGGGGTGGCACTTGGGAGGTGGTATGAATCGGGAAGGATGAGGAGGGGTTCCTTCCTCCCTCCCTCCCTTTCTTTCCCCTTGCCTTCTCATCATTACTGATTTACGGTTTTTAATTTACGGTGTAATTCTGATCACACATAGTCCATAGTATTTAAGATATACTGTAATTTAATGATAACACCATTGAAGTACCATCTGAACTAAGCAGAATACTGTTATTTTACTATCTTGCTGTTACTGCTAAGAATTGCAACACAGCAAAATATGTTTTTCCATAATTACTTTTAGTCTTACATTAAGAATGGTTTGCTGACTTTAACAAAGCTTCAGACCATGCTGTCAGTATAGTAAATAGTAAAAAGAAAGAAAAAAATACCAGCACAAAAACCAAATATGAAGAGTGACAAATTCTTTTTTCCCCAATATAAAATATTATATACTTTTTCAGAACTAATCATAAAGCTGCATTTACATCACAGAGGAATATTGTACTCCATCCATTCATAGTACTAAAAACTTTTTGACAAATTGAATCATATTACAAAGAATAAAGAAACAGAAGACTCACCAGCTATAGTATTGAGAAACATCAGGTATTCAAAATTTGAAATCTCCCTTCTTTGCCACCGCTGAGTCATATTGGAAGATTTATAAAGTTGACGAGGAGTAGCCAGAGAAATTCGTCTAGAAATTATAATTAAAAGTGGTAGATTTGCTTCTCTATTGACAATTATTCGTGTTTTCAATCTTAAAATAATCTATCCTTTGTTGAAAAGTAACATTTTTATTGAAAGAAATACTTTGCGAACAAATTATCAAAGTCAATTAATATTAAGAACATACCTATGTAAAATTAAGAACATAGCTGTAAATACAAAAATCACATTTATAAAATTAAATAATAGAACATCTATCCAATACAGAGTAATACATTTAAAGCCTTTTAATTCATGGACAATTTAACTGGACAGAGTTGTACAGAATTGTGTTCTGAGATTGCAATCAAGAAAAGTCAAAAGTGATTTGATAATAAGCCTAACCTATCTTTCCCTGTCATCTTCATTGCTATCCAAGGATATGGAGGTTGGATACTATAATGTCCTGACTATGGCTATCATGTTAATGTTCACAGAAATGGTCTAGTCATGTGCATAGTGGCCAGTTTAGATCTTCCACTTACTGAAACAGAATATTTAAATACTTTACCCACTTCACAATATAGATTTTCATGATTTTGACAGAATAAATCATGAAAATCAGAAATAAAAATCAGTATAATTAAATAATATTGTACATGATTATGCATATAAAATGAGGTGAAACTGGACAGGCAGCAGTAGGATGACCCTACAAATGGCACTGTTATTTGTTTTGCCAATCACATACTTGGTCGCCTCCTATTTGAACTTGCAATGAGATCTGCCCTTGAATACCACTGGGAAGTTACAGCTGGTCCAGAATGCAGCAACTTGAGTAGTTATGGATATTGTCCTAGTTTACCCATGTAACACAATTACTTCAAGAGCTGCTCTCTCAGCTTTTGAGTGCCATTCAAGGTGTCACTGTCATTTTAAAAACCCTTTAAAGCTCTTTGGATAGCTACATTGTAGATTCTACAGAACTATTTGCTTCCAGTAGTTTCTGCCCACCCAATTAGTTCATGAAGCATGGACTTTGTGGGGTTTTTCCCCCCTCTTAATATGTTCATGGAGGTAGACCTTCTTGACTGCTATCCTCTTTTTCTGGATAATCCAACTACCTAGAAATTCAACTTGGCACAACTTTTCTGAGAGTTGAAAAATTTCTAAAAACTTGATTATTTATTTTTGATCAAATGATAAGTAGAGACAAATTCCTTCTGTGTAAGCATACTGATTACATACATGTTTATGATTCCTTGGCACACAATATTTCATTATTAAATTATTAATGTTAAGGTTACTTATTTATTTATATTGCATTTTTATTATTTTAATCCTGTGTAGCTACAGTTGGATTGTAAGCCACACAGAGTTGGTCAAGAGCTTAAGTTAAGTTAAATAAATAATGAATAAATAAACACATGTATTAGTCTCCAGAGACAATACTATAAATTAACCTTCCCTGTTCCTAATTTTTATTATTTTAGCTTTTGTGTTTCTTATTTCTTCTTCAGGTTTTCAATAATTTATAATTTATGTATTCAACCATCCATCTGTTTTTTGCTTTCTTTCCTTCTTAGTTCTTCTGCCTTTTAACTTTTTTACTTGGGTTTAATCAAAGCCTTATTCTACATCCAAAGGTTATATGGATAATAACAATGACTAATAGTTGTTAAGCATTTTTAGGATAGCTCCAAATGAGGACAATGAAAGTTGAACAAGGAATGTTAATATGAGAGTTTTCTCTCTTGACTTCTACAGAAAGGTTAGTAGAATATTATAAAGATTTGTAAGGTATCTATCAGATATTACATCTTGAAAAAGATGACTGACATTGAGAATGTTAAGACCTCTCTATTCATCTTACATCATATTATTTTTAGTTACCTGGACAATTAAAACAAAATAAAGAGTTAAAAAGTCTCTTAGAGATGGATTTTTCATTCATCAGCATGCACAGCTGAGGCATGAATAATTTGCTATGAAGGACTAAGATGGGCAAATAAGGAAAATGTTGAACAATAACAATTGTTTTGTGATTTTCCATAAGCGCCTAATCCCTTTTAGACACACTATGCTACAAGTAACAATTCACAACAGGTATACCGTATTTTTCAGACTATAAGACGCACTGGTGTATAAGACGCACCAAGATTTCGAAGAGGTAAGTAAGGAAAAAAAGTTTTTGTCCTCCCCGGCCCCCAGGAGCACTCTGCAGGCCTCCCAAACCCTCTGCGCACCCCGTTTTGCAGCTCCTGGGGGCTGGGGGAAGGCAAAAACGCTCCCGTTTTTGTGAAAAATGGCCCATTTTTCACCCGTTTTTCACAAAAACGGGGGCATTTTTGCCTTCCCCCAGCCCCCAGGAGCACTCTGCAGGCCTCCCAAACCCTCTGCGCACCCCATTTTTTGCGAAAAACGGGCCCATTTTTTGCAAAAATGGGATGCGGGGGCAGGGCTTCGGGAGGCCATAAATGGCTGTATTCGGTGTATAAAACGCACCAACATTTCCACACTCTTTTAGGAGGGAAAAAGGTGCGTCTTATACTCCAAAAAATATGGTATATTATTCATTTAAAAGATTTTTTTAATGGCTTCCTATCATAGAGAACAACTTTGGATATCTCAAATAATAGTATATAACATAAATACTGTAATACCCAAAAAACAAAAATTAAAAACCAGGTGCCTAGGTCATCCTCTTAAGGTGTCCCAACAGTAATCCACAGTCTTACATCACTCTACCCCAGAGCCTGGCTAAACATCTGGGTTTTGATGGCCTTCCAGAAGGCTAAAAGTTAGAATATCAGAGGAAGGGTGTTCCACAAGGAAGGGGCAGCCATATAAAAGGCATGGTTCTTAGATCCCATTGGATGGCAGCATTTCAGGGAAGGGAACTGGACTGTGTTTGGATCTGGTGGGATAGGCAAATAATCTCAGGGAGAGGTGGTCCTGTAAATAGTCTAGTCTTGTGCTATGTAGAGCTCTAAAGGCACCTTGTTATGGGAAGATATGACAAGAAAATTGCATTTTTATTTATACATCCTCAATACCAACTCTTGACTTTCATTTATTGGATGCTATTCCCATGACACAGGGGGTGGCTTGTTTTTTTTAGTAATGGAGGCAAAAACATGCATGAGAGTTTTAGTATTTTTCAATTCACATTTATTTTACTTCTTTGATGTTAAATGTCTCTATTTATATATGGATTTATTGCAAAGCAGTATTTCTCAATCAATATATTGACTAACTTGTTTAGAACCCATTTGCCAATTAATTCTATATCTAGTTCCTTCTGTATTACAGAAAATGTAAGAAATTTACACCAATACATCGATTATTAATGTATTAGTGTGAACTTACTGTAACAACTGATATTCTATAACTGGATAAGTTTATATTTTACATTTAATTTTCTTTTAATTTTGTTACAATGCCACTGAAAGTATATTGAGATAGTATGCACTTTAAACCTTCAAGAATTTATGGAAGTATCTTCATAAATTCACACACCCTGTACATCAAAAGAAGAGAAAAAAACATTAATCTTGAGGTGATGCAATAATGACCTAAAATATTACATAATATGAAATGCACTGGAGATGGGAAGTATATTTCCCTGCAACTACTAAGACAACAGAAGGGGAACTTCCATAGGAAAGGCACTGATAAAGAATTACATGAACACATCAGTCAGGCAAAATAGCAATTCAGAAATAGCCTTATGCACAATCCATTGTAGAAATGCAATTGAATTGGTTACTATAGTATAGATCCGTGATGGCGAACCTATGGCACGTGTGCCACAGGTGGCACGCAGAGCCATATCTGAGGGCACACGAGGCGTTGCCCTATGTCAGCTCCAGTGCACATGTGCGCGCTGGCCAGCTGATTTTCGGCCTTCCACAGGGTGGGGGAAGGCTGTTTTCACCCTCCCCAGGCTTCAGGAGCTTCCTGAAGCCTGGGGAGGGCGAAAAACAGCCCAACGGGCCTACCGGAAGTCCGGAGGCTTCAGTGAGACCTGCGCGCATGCGTGGGGGGGCAGCATGGGGGGTGTTGTGCACGCATGCGCGGGGGGGAGGGCATTGCATTATGGGTGTGGGCACACACGCGCGCGCTATCGCACGCGCCCCTTTGGCACCCGAGCAAAAAAAGGTTCGCCCACACTGGTATAGATAATTGAAATCAGATTTGCATGAGAAACAAGCTGAAAACCAAGGCTTCTAGCGCAGAGGTGACAATTATGGCAACAATCAACAATTGCTCAGTTTTTATGCTATCAAACTGGGGGGGGGGATTGTTTGAAATGTGGGATTTAACTATTGTGGGTTCAGGAAGGAATTGCATCCTCATGTAATAGAGCACATACAACTTTAATTTAGCTTCAGTGTCTGATAGACTTTTGCCAAATTTGAGCCTAATAGCTAAGGGTAGAGATTTGTAGTTGAATCTTAACCCAGAATGTCTCAAAGTTAACTCTGCACAAACAGGATTTCAGGTGGTATAGCTGCCTGAGTTGATGTAATGTGATAGTACCCACTAGGCCAGATGTGCAATCAGTTACAGTGATGGATTCAAGAACATTCCCAAACATCCTCAAGAACAGGTTAAGAATTACTTAGTGGACACCATCTCATTCTTTTCAGGATTGAGCTTCAATTGATTGGCTCTCATTCAAATTATTACCCTTCTCAAACTTTAAATTAAGTTTAAGATAAAAATGAGAAATAATGCTAGATGTCATCTGAACACTGAAGACAGTTCAGCCCAAATCTAGAAATAAGTTCTACAGTTAGCATATGGTTGTTAAAGAGCATAGGGAATAAATAAAAACACTGACAAACTTCATGAAACAACTGCAGTGGAAAACAATTGCTAATGTTTTCTTTGAATGGGAAAAAACAGCCTCTTTGACAGTTAGCCTCATCACCAGATTATGAGTATTTTTAGACTCAGTGCTTGAAGATCTTAAAAGTTGTGTGAGAGAACAGAGCTTTTGAGGAAGGAGAAAAAGGAAAGAGAAGGGAGACAGCAAACTGAATGTCAAAAGAAACTGCTGCTGGACTTCAAAGAGGCCTAGTTGTGACATTGCTCACTTCCCTAGCAGGGAACTGAGATGTTCCATCAAAGAATAATGCCAGATGGAAAGAAAGGGAGCTGTCCAAAAAAGAGAGGGCTGCCTATACTACCTCAGCTGAAGCTGGTATTCCAGACTTCCCTTTTGAGGGAAAAACAGTAAAAGGACCTAAACTGCTACCTCTAAGATGACTTATCTTTTTAATTGGACATTTTGTTTTAATTTAATAATTTGACAGACTGAAACTTCAGAGGATATTGCATTTGTTTTGAATACATTTGTGTTACCCTGTCCCTGAGAGCTTAAAAGAGGCAAGTATGAATAAATCGAATAAATAAATAAAACTCCCTACTCTTTTGATGTGTCCAGCATTTGTAACTGCTTGTTTGGCTTCCACCTCTTTGTATAAACTATTAGAATGTTTTTTAAAACTTTACCAACTTTTGTACACCAAGCTATCATTATTAGTGGAATCCAAATTACTTTATATTTTTTTAAAAAAATAATTACATTTTATTCAAAAGAACTATATCACAAAAATATTTAATTATATGCAACGACAGCTATTGTGTGGTAAGCAGGGTTGTTTTGTTCACAACATAATATTAATCTACTTTTTCTAGGCATAACTTGCTGTTCTTTAAGGGAGTAACTAAATAGATTCATAGAAATATTATTATGTCAGAATCAAATAAATGATGCATGTATGTTCAGGTAATATTAGAAGGACACACCACTGTGGTATTTTTCTAAATCTGCCCAGCTTTGATCAACACTATTTTTTGAATATACTAACTTAAAGGTATGCATGGAACAATATCTTTATTAATTAAAGAGTGAAAAGAGAATATATGTAGCTTTGGGTTTAACTGTGGAGTTCTTGACGCTGTCTGAATTTAGTTGCTTGTTTGCAGGCATCTCATTACCCAACTAGATAACATCATGATAAGAAAAGCACTAATGGGTCTGGAGGAAAACATGAAAACACTAATGAGACAAAATCATATCTTATGAAAGTGTGGCCTTCAGAGAATCTTCCAGTAGATTCTATCACTAAAGCATATTTTCTGACAGAAAATTATTAAATTATTATATAATTACAGGTATATAAATATAATTATGTATATAATTCACTCTGTATCCCTAAATGCATGATTCATACAACTGGTTTAGACACAAGGAACCCAACATTATTATTGATCTTTGTTTAGGAATGTTCTAAATAAACTAAAAAAGGAGACCAAATATGAATAAGGCCCTGTTCCAGGAAAAAAATAATGTCTAATAAGGGATTCTCTCCTACCTCTCTACCAATTTCTTGGCAGAATCTTTCTGAGGCCAGGAAATTTCATTTTCAAAAAGTCCAAAAACAATGATATTGGAAATTGGCTAGAAGAGCATTATGAGACATGTTAAGATCCTAAAAATCATAATCCTTCCTCCCCAGCATTCCTCAGTTTAATTAGTTAGATTAGATTATAAATTGCTCTTTGAGGGTGTGTGTATCTATAAATAATTATAAACAAATAAACATTTGTATTTAGCAATCACAGTGAAAAAGTTGCGAAAAGGAAGCTATTTGAGGGTGAAATGAAATCCACTTTAAACTAATATAAAGATAATTTACATAACAGATTTAATTGCACTTTTATGTATTGCTATCGCATTGCACTGCTCATATATTTCCAAACAGAAAATCAAATACTCAATACCTTGCTTGTGGTAAGCCATAGCTGGTTCCCACTCCAACACGAGGTAAGCTGTATACAACTTTTTTCACTGTTGCTTGATCAGGAAAATTAAACATTACAGAAGCTGCAGTACAAAGAGAATTGAAGGGTTAAAGAATTGCTGATATACAAAAAGAAGGTTTTATATGTCGTCAAAATATGTCATCAAAAGCAAACAAAAAAGCTAAGAATATAATTTGAGATATAATCCAATTACATTTTTATTCTAATTAAGATGCAAGGGATTTTCATATTTTGTGCACAGAGACATATATAGTTATCTTAAAGGTTCTCTAGAAATCTGATGCAAACAAAAGTCACTCTATGCATGTTACCTATTAACAATGGAACTATTCAATGAAAAAAAATCCCAAGTCCTTCTGATATAGGGCTGCATCAATGAAACAGTTTTAGGGTCAAAGTAGTGCAGGCTAAATGAATTTGCTTCATATAATGGCAATGCCATTGATTTCAGTCATGTTTGAAGACTGGAATTTTCTTTCCAAAGATCTAACTTTGCAGTGGAAAACGTTTATTCCTCTCAACCTCTGCTAATATATTTATAATCCTTCCTTTTTCAACATTTAAGCTTTATCTGTAGATGAAGAAAAAAACCCAAGGAAAATTCATGGAAGGTTGAAGAAAGCTTTCCTTAAATTAGAGAGAAAATTAGATCTTTCTCCAATTCCTTCTTATTGTTTTTGTCTACAATATATAATTTTCAAGCTATGTATAAAACTACTATATCAGTGATGGCGAACCTTTTAGACACCGAGTGCCCAAACTGTGTGCGCACATGCCCAAACTGAAAGATGCATGTGTGTGAATGCGTACATGCATGCACATGTATGTGCATGCGTGATGTGCATGCGCAGAGATGTGCGCACATTCACAGACATGCGCAAATGTGCGCATTCATGAACATGCGCATGCATGCGCATGCATGCACGCATGCGCAGCAGAGACTCAAAGACCAACTGGCCAGCGGGAGGCGGGGCATCCCAACACCGGCAGCACGGCAAGAGGTAAGATCTTTTTCTTTCGTGAGCTTCTGTTTCGTCATTTGCAGGAAAACAGAAGCTCATGAAAGAAACACCATGGAGATCTGACCTGGGGCGACTGCGCATGCCCAGCAGAGGGGGCTCTGCGTGCCACCTCTGGCACGCATGCCATAGGTTTGCCATCATGGTACTATATGGATAATACAGCATTGCATAATTGAAATATGATACATCCCACACCACTTCACTTGATAGTCTCTTTATTGCACCTTTGCTAGGCCTCTACTCCTACTCAGAAGTCAGTACTAATTATTCTTAAAGACCCTCCACAAATTACTTCCATATAGGAAATGTGAATATGCTAAAATAGTATTACCTAAACTAGAAGCACATTTTCAGTTTCAGTAGGTATTATTTTTTAATATTTTTTAAAAAAATCTTGCTTTATATTAAATATATAATAAACATACTTCTGTTTGCCATGAATACTTCCAAGGCCGTATTCTGAAGAAGGTAACGTCTTGAGAAAACCGCTCGAATTTCACTGAACATCCATTTTCCATGAAGGCCTTCTGTATAAGCAAGGACCTTTACAATAAAAAGGACACATATTGATTGCTGTTTTTATGATCTTGTAATACAAACATTTTATTTTTCCAAAGAAATGGCATTGTGTGACAACCAGGTTTCACTGAACCATATGATAATCCAAATTCTCCATTTCCTGTATATTTCCTTCTGATTCTGATTCTTTCTAATTCTTCCTTCAATCTCTCAACTGTGTTTTTCTGTAATTAGTATTATTAAAACTATTACATGGATATTAGCAAAACTAATAACCGACGGATAGGTGCAGTAGAGAAAGGTTAGTTGTGTCATCATAACTTTTTACTACCTTTACTTAAGTCTCTACTAAGTGGGCAAACAATTATATTATGTCAAAAAGACTAGCAACAAGGACTGGTAAGTAAGTATTCATGAAGTTTCCCAGCTGCATAGATGCAGCAGAAAGTATATATCCAAATAACACTTTACTTTAAAAACCTGCTTCTACATCACCTTTGCTTGAGCATTAACTCATCTTTGATCATACTATTTGTTAAATAGATGGTAAAATAAAAATTAAGTACATTGCAAGAAATGTTTTAGTTCTTGCAAACAGTGAGATTCAAATGAAAACATCTGCTTGGGTAACTTCTTAAAATAAGCATAGTCAATATTGCATAGCTATTTCTATAAAAAGTTCAAAAGAGAACCATGTGTAACTGTTTCTTAATTCACAATGGCAAAGGAGTTTTTCCAGTGGACATGTCAATCTGCCCAACAATAATGCAAATGGCCATGCACTGAACTAAGCCACTAGTGCAAAGGCATGGCAATATGTCCAGGTGCTTGTATGGAGAATATAGATAGTTGGGCATAGCTGGTAAAGATGTCGCCCTTGGAGATATATGTCTTCAATCCTTCCTGTAACAGTTCTTTTAATCATTTCAAAGCCCAACACTTGGTTTCTGTATACTATCTGCCAGAAACAGGTAAGAGAGGAAAAATTACATTTAATCACTGATCTGTGTTTGAATGGTATCTGCCAGACGTTTTTCTCAGCCACATCCTTCAAGACAGCTCACAGAATGACCTGCTGGTTTTGCAAGGCTTGATCATTGGTAATATATTACTAATAGCACTTAAGCAGAACGTAATGATACTTAATTCTATAGAAAATGGTAAGTAAACAACTAATGAGGAGGAGAATGGAAAGTAGATCCTTAAAAAACTAGACTGGCTAACCAGAACATAGCACAGGAGTACTCCTGCAACTTTTGATTGCAGATCCAGTTGGAACCTCTATTATCATCAAATAACAGAATAAAATATTATCACTATTAGCCACTCTAAGCCTTTCAAGGGCTAGGATGATCTGCACATATGAATAAATATATTCTTACATTGTATGGCTTTAAGACTGATAGTGCCACTTAAAATTATCTCACTTCTGATAAAGAGGAAGCATCAGTCCTAACCATTGTTTTATTCATTTATTTCTTATGGTTTCTGACAACTGTGTGCTCTCAATGTTTTGATGTCTATATTTTATGTATCAGTAGCAACTTTGAAAGTTAAGGCCCCCAAAATACAGAAATTGCTTTATGATTTTAATTAAATTTGCATGCACTGCTGTAAGTTTATGAAATTACTGAAATCATTGAGCAGCCATCAATGAAATAACACCAGAGATTATTTGGTACTTGTGATCAGTTAAAGAGTCTTCCTTCCCTTCTGTCCAATTATTAGTCAATATCAGTTTCATTGCTGATTTTCATTCCCTTGTGAGTATTTTCTGTTGTTGACAAATAAGAGTATTTTGTGGAAATGGCTAAAGAGGGGTTTCTTATCTGATGTATACATCTTCAAATAAAGTAGGATTCACACACTCATGAGAAATACTAAAACCAAGCTAAAAATAATCCTGATATCTAATCTTTAACTTTCTAACATCCAGCTGGATTGCTTTTTCAGCAATCTTTCAGAGAAAAATCCAACACATTCCAGATGACAATTGTAAACTAATCCCTTTCCTGCTTTTTATTTCTTTCTATGAATTGCAAAGCAAGGTCCAAGAGACAGCCTCTGATGCATCCCAAGTCCAGTACATGCCTTTCAAATCTAATCAAGAGGGTGTAAAAACGTATATAGAAAGATGAAAGTACCTTTGCCTTTGTAACATATGGCGTAGTAAAAAAAAAAAAAAGAAGCAGGAAAGGCTGAAAGAGATGTTCCATAGGGGAAGGTTAAGTTTGATGCTAATGCTTCTTTAAAATGGTGACAGTCTGGAGAAGTGAAGCCTTGCTGCGCTGCTTTAATTTCTCCCTGGAATAGCTCTCTCCCAACCTTCTGCAGCACATCAAAGTCTCTGGAGCTCAATTAAAATTGGATTATATTGAAATGCTCTATCTGTGGGACTACGGGCTCACTAACACTTTTCTTTCCGTAATACTCCAGATGACAGTTGGCCATCCCAATTTAAACAGTTGTCATAGAGACCACAAACTAAAGCAGCAGTAACTAACAATACAAAGGAAAGGTAAGTGCTTAGATTTCTATGAATGGAGGGCTTGGTTTTCAGCTGCACTAGTTAGAGGCAAGCCATTAAACCCAGCCAGCATAAAAGGCTGTAATATGCCAAGCTGCTTGGTGGAAACAAGCAAAGGAAATGATTCCAGCAAGGAATTTCATTTGTATCTTGATAGACACCAATACCTGACAAGTGTTTTGCATGTGACCATTTTTACACTATGTAAAATATTCAGAATTAATAAACTCTCTTTATGGATCAGTGCTAAAGCTAGTATAGAGGCTAGAATATATCAGCCACCAGTAAATTTAAAAAGTCAATAATTATTTTTTAATTACCAGCTTAATATGATTTCTATAATTACTGGATCTAGCATTTCAATAGGGATTATTATTTAACAAATAGAGGGAAATTTTGCATGGATATGAATGCATAAAATGGAAATGTCTTTGTAGACTTGCACGGAAATTGCAATACAACAATACCAAGACCATTTTAATAATTTTATTAATAATCTATGCATGAGAATTAAGAAGCTTTTACAGTAGCTTATTTTGTGATATTTGAAATTAGCCTATTCCTTAGACTCAGTTCAATTACTATTTTATTCAAATAAGACAATGCTGATGACATGCAATAATAATCAATGGAACACAGCAGGCTAATACATCTTATTAAGAAATTATAGACACTAAACTATGTCATATAAATGATCATTTCTGAATAGTAAATGCATGCTTTTGACTAATTTTGTACTGTCTCAAACCTTACAATTAAAAAAAAATCTCTCTCTTTCCAAAAAAATAAAGTACCATTATGAAGTCAGTTTAAACTTTTGGCAACACCATAAAGCAAGACACTTGTCAGCGCAGTGTTCTGGTAATCATACCATATTTTCTGATAAATGGTATGTTTTTGAATCATTAAAAAATTTCAACTTTTTTTTAAAATTGGCTTATTGAGAATTCAAGGTTTTCCTTCCCTTGTCATTATGCCGATCACCATGGAAATGAAGAGTTATTCCTAGTTTACTGTATGACTCTATTTTTCTTTATGGCTCTGATAAGCATGTTCCATGCCTCTCATGGGGGAAGCTTTGTTAGGTTTTTGAAACAGCAACAAGACAAACAGCACAAAGTGCAGGCCAAAGGCGAAGGAAACAAAAATGTGTCACAAATTCTAAAAACTGCACAGATCAAAATTTGTCAAAACAAGAACTAGGTTTAAACCAACAAGAAAGGCCCCAGCAGCTTTTTTTATTTATTTTATTTTAAGCCCAGCTGTAGAAAACACCATCTAATGAACCTGTCTGGGGCTGCTGTCCCCATCCTGTCAGGCATGTCAGGAAATGACAAGCACTGGGGACAGTCCGCCGCCAGTCATAGACAGGCCTGCCAGCTGGAGAGTTCAACCCCAATCTAATCACACTACCAGAAAATAACTTTCTATGCTTTCAACCTGAAAAGATGGGCTCAACGAAAAAAAGAAATAGTGTCAGGAGCTGAAACAATGCTATGCCATTTAATTACAAATTGTTCTCTGGCGAGAAATGTTAAAAGGAAGCTAAATATATTCCACACTATTCCAGATTAATCAAATTTTCAGTTAAGACGATTGTAGATTTTTCTAAGATAATGATAAAGGTTGACTACTAAAATAATAATAATAAAATAATAAATAATTAAAAAACAGCTTTATAACAATCTGTTTCTTGGTCTTTATTTTATTTTATTTTATCTTGAACTTTAATCACTTTATTTATTCATCAAATTTAGATACTGCCTAGCTCATTCTCAGTGAGATTCTGGATGCTTTACAGATAAAAGCATAAAAATCATATAAAAATACAATACATCAATAAAATGGGAGCTAGATGAAAAACAAGGATGAAAAAATTAAAAGTTAAGAAGGCGGTGGTGGTGGGGGAGATCTTCAAGGTGCTAACCCCCCCCCCAGGGTTGTATGCCATCCTGTGCCCCATTCAATGGACTCTCAAATTGTTCATGGGATTTATAGTTCAATACATTTGGACAGTGTTACAGATTAGAGCTGCTCTATTTTAAAAAAAAAGTAATTAAAAATAGTAATAAGTGGAAATTAATTTATTGAAAACCAATGAAAATGTCATGAAAATCCAGTATACCTTATTTAAAAAAAATTCTCAACAAAATGAATTGTAATTATTAAATTGCATTATGTATTCACAAAGTATTTAATTTCATCTTGCTTTTACTTGGATTAAGGCTACAAACAGTATATGATAGAATATGCTACTACTAGTATATTTCCAGAAAGATGGCTTAATAGAATAGAATTCTTTATTGGCCAAGTGTGATTGGACACACAAGGAATTTGTCTTTAGTGTATATGCTCTCAGTGTACATAAGGAGAATAAAATACATTCATCAAGAATAAAAAGATACAACACTTAGTGATAGTCAAGGTTACTAATAAGCTATCAAATCGTACTAGGAAACAAATAAAAACTATAAATTGAAAGCTACAAGCAACATGGTTATAGTAATAAGTGGGAAGAGATAGATACTAGTAAGGAAGAGAAAAATAATCGTAATACAGTCTTAGTAAATTATTAAATTAGTAAATTAAGGACAATGAATAGTTTAATTTAGAACAAAAAGAAAAAAATGAGCCTGTATAATCTGCAGAATTACATACCCAAATTTTAGTAGTAAACTGTAAACTCTTAATGTATGAACACTTGTCTAATAATCCCCCAAAAACCCAAGCATGGTTGCAGCTGGTTAGTATTTGAATGACACTTGACAGCATCAAGAAATACTGCATTAGGGCTATAGGCTAAATGGGAGGAAGGCAATGACAAAATACTCCCATAAACCTCATGGATGTGTTCATGAAATCACCAAGATATAAAGTGAACTTGAATCTGTATTCACCTTTTGTTACAAAATACAACCCAAACTACACTCCTAGAGTAATGTTTTATGATGATAATTATACTATACAGAAGCATGAAGCAGTTCTTACAAATGCTCCAATGTAATTAAGGAATTATGTTTCAAAATTTTTGATCCTGTCCTATCAAATACTGAGGCAGATTCAGTATAATGCCCAACTTTAGCTTTGTGTAAGCATGTACATGATTTAAGCATCTAGCTTTAAACAAGTTTGTGAGACCAAACAGATGCAATCAGTGATTGGGTTTCCCAGATTCCCCACCCCCCCTAAAGACGATATGAGGAAAAAGAATGGAGAACTGATTCTTGCGGAAATATTTAACACTATCCTTCACACTAATATTCCTAACTGAATTTATTCTTTTCCCATGCTGCTAAGGGCCATGCTAATGGGAGGAGGGGACTAGGCCTGTGATGGCGAACCTATGGCACGCGTGCCAGAGGTGGCATGCAGAGCCCTCTCTGTGGGCACGTGCGCCATCGCCAGCTGCTTTTCTGGTTTCCGGCATGCACATGCGCGCCAGCCAGCTGGTTTTCACAAGTGCCGGAGCACCAGACAACGGCCTGAAAATGGCCAAAACCCAGACCGTTTCCGGGCCTTTTTTCAAGCCATTTTCCAGGCCATTTTGGGGCCATTTTGAGGCTATTTTGGGGCTGTTTTCAACCCAAAAACGGCATGAAAAGGGCCCAAAAATGGCGTTAAAAAGGCCCGAAAAACAGCCTGAAAACAGCCCAGAAAACGGCCTGAAAAGGACCCCAAAAACAGCCGGAAAATAGCCGGAAAACGGCCCAGAAAACAGCCCAAAAAAAAGGCATGCGCGCGCCGGCCAGCTGGTCTTCGGGTGTCTGGTGCTCTGGCACGCGCACATGCACGCGCGTTCCGGTTTAGGCGCTCGGTGCCAAAAAGGTTCGCCATCACTGACTGGACTAGCCTATGCTATTGTTATGTATGTTTTTTTTTTCAAAGAAGACATCATCACAGCTTGGAGGGGGTAGTGCTAATTAAATATTCCGGTATTTTTCACCTTGGTATGTACTGCTATAATAGTCACAATTTAAAAATGTCTATTCCTTTCCACAAGTGAAATAGTTAGGGTTTGAACATTTGAACATTATGTAGCCAAATTGTTCATATTACAATAGAGCTGAAATATATGGCCTGCAAAAAGTCTTGACATTCATTATAGGGTAGCATTATAGTTTCTATGTAATGGCTGTGCAGAATTTTTCAGTCCAATATGGAAACCCTATATTAAAGTGAGAATATTAGCAGAATTCAAAATGTGTTATCATTCATCAAAAGAAGAATCATGTCCAATGATGTTCCTGGAGAATACAGGGCCTTTGAAACAATGTATTTGCTAAAGAATTGCTGAAATTTCCATAAATCTTAAAATACAACAAACTACTATAGATACTTTCTTATATTGAATGTAAAGCTTGGGTACCTCTAGAACAGGGTTTCTGAAACTGTAAGGTGTCCCTCCACAGGAGAGGTCCAGAATGCAAGGGAGATATGAAGAACTTTTTAGTTATCATGTTACATTAAATCCACTTGTCCCAAAATTTAATTGCATTGTTTTCACTGTTCGTGTCATTTTATTGTTTGGATTTTTAAGGGAGGTGTGTACATTAAGATTAAGAAGGCATGATGCAAAAAGTTAGAAACCTCTGCTCTAGAAAAAGAAGCATAATTAAGAGAAATCCTGCCTGACTAATATTATTTCGGAATGTTAGTAAGCAGTTATTCTTTTAGACAATATAGGTTAGCTTCTGATATATTTGGAGAAAATTAATTGCAATATATGGGATTCTCTAAGTGTGATTAATCTCTCTATATGTATGTTCAAAAAGGGTTCAACTGAATCAATTTATTTATTTATTATATTTATATTTTGCCTTTCATCCAATAGCTCAAGAGGCATACATGGCATTCCTGGTGGGATAGGATTGAGTGGTGGGTGCAACAGTGACTGAACTAGAGTGATCCACTGAGCTTCCATAGTTGGGGAGAATTGTGGATTTCAACCTGTGATTCTGAAGTCCTAGACTAATTTTATACCCTATATGACATTGACTCTCAGTAATTTCCTCTGAGAAATGTACAGTAGAAGACATATATTGCATTTTTGTTCTGAGCCAAACATCTACTGTATGTTCTAGTCATTTTAATGAAATTAAATACATATAGAATTTTTCCATCCACATAATTGAAAACTTTGGATGCAATTATTATAGTTTACTTTTCACAGTATTGAAACATGGTATTTTTTATCACAAATGCTCAGAAATTTGGTGGCAGTAATTGTATAATATTCATTTATAATAATTTCAATTAGTGCTGAAAAAGCATAAAGTCATATTTTTGGATTCAAATTCCTATCACCTCTAGTTACAAGACTTACAGACCAGTCAAATGACACCTAGAAAAATTCTTAATAATGTCCAATGTTTATATTCTTGCTTTAAGGAAACAAAGCAAAGATACATTTGCAGAAAATAATTTCTAGGTTGGGATTGTTGTTTTTTGGTTATTAGGGCATTTAAGATACAATAAAATATTGTATTGATAATGAAATCTCATATATTTAGACTTTAGTAAGGCTTTTTACATTGAATAGGTAATTTACAACTATCCAGATATTTTCAAATATAACGATAATGAATGTGCATGGATTTATTCAAAACATATGGACAGTACCAAATTGCCTGTTCATTGGCCAATTTGGAATGTTTGTTTCTTCTTTCTTACCAAAAAATCTTACCTCTAAATACCAATTCTTTGGATCAAGAACTAAAGGTATGCAGAGGCAAAACATCTGGGTTGGAAAGATGTTATTTGACTGACAAAATATGGAATCATGCTGCTTATCTACTAGAAAGATTAGATGATATTTAAATAAATAAGCATTAGTAGATTCAGTTTATAAGGATAAAATACTCCAGATCACTCTTAATCATACATCTTAAGGTCTTCAGCAATTGAAATAATCATAAACTCTTAACGAAGTATGATGAAATTTTTGCTGCTGACAAATGGTTTACAACTAATTTAGAAAATTCCATTCACACACTTTGAAATTTCCATTTCTGAGATTCAAACTATAAACAACAAGCAAAGAAGCAATTTGGAAAAAAAATGTTCTGATATTAGTTTACAGCAGAAAAATTATTATTGCTGCATCTTATTAAACATAACATATTTTACAGGGAACAGCCTCCTTTTATCATATATATATATACCCGTGTGTTCTATGTAAACTAATTTAAAAGTGAGAATTAAGAATAGAGGAAAGAAAATGAAGAAGTACAAAATATCTTGAGGCACAAAACATAAGCCTTTTCAGAAACCTTCTGGATAAATGAGAAACATTTTTTCTATTCCAAAATTACTAATGATATCTGTCAATAGTTGTAAAATCAATTAATGTGATTGAAAAAATGACTATTGGTTGGTGAATATGTAACATTGGTACTCTGTAGAAATAACATCTTTATGGGTAAATATGTACATATCCAGGGGTGGGTTCCACTTACCTTCCCCACCGGTTCGCATCGCGACATTTTGCGCATGCGCACTCACTCCGCTCACGCACGTTCCCTCGCATAATTTGGCTTCCGCACATGCTCAGTAGCTGCAATCAGCCCGAAACACAGCTGAGGAGCTGATCAGCTGTGCTTCGGGCGAAGGAATAAAGGTCAGTATAAACCCAGGGGCCGGCGGGAGGGCCCTTTTTCAAGCAGCAGAACAGTAAAAAATTACCAAAAAAAGATGGCGGTGCCCACGGACCGGCATGGACCGAACCGGATCTGTGACATCACCAGCGGGTTGCTAACGGTTCGGGCGATCCAGTCTGAACTGGGAGGAACCCACCCCTGTACATATCATAATCTAAAATGAAGTGTGGGAATGTATTTCATCAAGAATTGTAGAATGTCCAGGCATATGACTACAGTGAAGCTCTCTCAAGCAATTTCTGCTCAGCCAACCTCTGAAAAATAACAGCAGTAATCAAGTTGGGTAATGGAAAGAGGAATTTTGTAAAAAAAGGCATAGTGACCTGAAGATACATGATACAGCTGTTTTGTTGAAACTAAGGTCAATGGGAAATTGCTAGCAGGATGTAAGATTTATAGGAGTGTTTTGTAAATGCAGCACAAATATATTTGACACAGACATACATGAGATGTTGTGGGTCACTGACAAATTCAGAAAGCTTTTTCACATTATTTTAGAACTTCTCTATCAACATCACTGTGCTCATTTAGGACAATAATGGTTCTGTCATGGATCATAGTCCAACATAGAATGAAACATACACTAAAACCAATAAGGTTAAGAAATGCTTTAGCTTTACTAATTCTTGGACTCTAGTTTTTACTTGTTTGTTCTATATCCACCTTCCTCTTGGATTGCAGGGATTGTATAGTCTGTCCTATCTGAACTTTGATAGATTTGACCCAATGAAAATAGCCCTCAGTGTTCTTTCACCTCCAATTAATAATAAAACTCAGTTGTGTAAAACAAAATGGAAACAATAAGGAGTAAAAGGAATTTTAAAAAATAGTACAATAATTTGTATTTATTTTATATATTATTTTTCAAAGATGAATGATGTGCATAGAATAACCAGCATAAAGTATCATAATATCATTGATCTATCATGTCCAAACTTCTAATGTACTGTTTTGTCGTTAGCTTACATATTGCTATCTAACAGTGGCATTATTCAATTCATTTCATTCATCTAGAAGCAAAGAAAGCTCTGACCTGCTGACCTCAATTTTCACTTAAAGAAACAAATTTCTTTTTGCAAACAAATTCAATTTATCTCCTGTCAACCTTTAGCCTTGGTTTAAAATATTAACTTTTCCCCATTATAGAAGCAATCAGGTTTCTACTGCACAAATTTAGCATTAATCTCTACTTAATAATCTGTTGCAAAATTTACTCTCATTTTATTTAGCAATTACTATACAATAAAAGTATTTCATTAGAATTTAGAAGCATTTCAGTAACCTATGTTCCTTGCAACAATATAACTCTCATTTTGAAGATGTAACTTTATTTTTATGTCTTTCTAATAAAAAGCCCTTTTCAGCCACGTGACAACAATCTATACAACAATCCATAATCTGTACAACTAGCAGTCCAATCTTATAGAGTATTCTTAAAAGTAATCCCTGGTGAATTCACAACAAGGCTTAATCCCAGATAAATCAACAGAAGGCTGCAACTTCTCCATGTACAATATAAAATGTTAAATATTTCAGTCCCACATTCGTACATTTTAGCCAATAGATTTATAGAGCCTTTGTTCCTGCATCAAAGTAAATACAGGATATAGGAGATTGACAAGTTTCAGGACATTCTTTCCCCCCCCCCTCTAAAGCCTTTATCGAAAATTTAGCATGTTTGCCTTTTTAAAGGAAAAAAAGACTGTTTCCTCAAAATAATCATCTGGTGGTAACTGACTATGAAATTTCTGATAATGGACCTTGGAATGACTTCTGTAATTTTGTTTTATTTCAAGGAACCTTGAATTCAGTTGTAGTTCACTGAAAATAAAATCCTCTAAATTGGATTTGAAGATCACTGCCAAGTTAAACTCCAGGGTTAAACAATACTAGTAAATACTTAGCTTTATACTTTCTAATAATAGTTATTTTTTTATTTACTTCATGTAGGAATCTAGATGTTTGTTTTCATATATTAGATCCTTGAACCAATAGACAAATTAATAGAAAATGAAAAAGGTAAAGTGCTCTGCGACTTTAGAATTTGGACACACAGTGGCCATGTAACATTCCAGACAATATAACAATTATAGATAAGACAGACAAAAAAGTATGGATAGTGGATATGGCAGTACCTTGAGATAGCAAAATTTAAAAGAAATAACTAGAGAAAATAAAAAATACAAAGACCTGCAATAGAAGTAGAGTGATGGTGGCAAAAGAAAGCCCAGATAAAACCAATAGTAGTAGGCTCCTTGGACACAATCCCAAAATATCTGGAGCACCACTTAAATACTATTGGCATTGACAAAATCACCATCAGTCAATTCCAAAAGGCAGCTTTATGTGGAACAGCTTACATCCTGCAATGATACCTTTAACACCATCAAACAATATGTGCTTATTCCAAGTCCTTGGGAAGGACTCAATAGGTTGATAAAAACATCAAATCCAGTCTAAATACCTGGCTGACTATGCAATGAACCATAATAACAACCTTTATTGAATAATAAGCTTTATTAATTGTAATATAATAATTTTTATTATGTATAGCATACTAATAAGCTTTATGGAAAATCAGAAACTGAAATCCAAGTATTGACAAACATTGTGAGAATTTTTATCACAGACACAGCAATAGAATCTGGCCTAGAGAAATGTGCTACAGTAACTGTTGTAAACCAACCAAAGTCATTTAGGTCAGATAGACAGTGAAGAAAAGAAAGAAAGAAAGAGAGAGAGAGAGAGAGAGAGAGAGAGAGAGAGAGAGAGAGAGAGAGAAGGAAAGGAGGAAAGGAAAGGAAAGGAAAGGAGGAAAGGAAAGGAAAGGAAAGGAAAGGAAAAGGAAGGAAAGGAAAGGAAAGGAAAAGAAAGGAAAGGAAAGGAAAGGAAAGGAAAGGAAAGGAAAGGAAAGGAAAGGCTGAATTTCAGTAAATTTCAGTAAATGAAATGCTGAATGGCCAAGAGCCGTCAGGATAAAGTCTACAAGTACCGTATTTTTCGGAGTATAAGACGCACCGGAGTATAAGACACACCTTAGTTTTGGGGGAGGAAAACAAGAAAAAAAAATCTGCCTCTGCCTCCCAGCAATTTGCCTCCCAGCAAACAGCAAACAGTACAGATGATATACACTGTTTGCTGTGTATTTCTGTGCATGTGTGCCTGACCCATAGAAATAGCAAAGAATTGGAGAAATGTACATTATGGCAGTATATTAATGCCAGAAAGTTTTCTTAAATGTAGTCACACTAACTCCTCCCAATTATTTAAATAGATCTACTCCAAACATGACTAAGTCAGGGTTTAACTCAGCTGCCTTATTTTAATACTA
>QLTV01004098.1:4386969-4431622 GCA_003457575.1 Thermophis baileyi | reverse complement strand
ATTGTTTGCAGTTGATAAGTAAAGACTCTTAAGTTTTCATCACAGAATTTGTGTATTATAGTTATGTCCTGAGACCAGCTGTTGTTGATATATATACATAAGCCTCCTCCCTTTTTTTTTCTTGATAATTCTACAATCCTGTCTGCTCTAAGTATCTGAAACCCTGGTATATGCATGCTATTGTCATCAATTTCCTTGTTTAGCCAGGTTTCAATAAATAAAGCATAGGGCAGATGCGTTGTGAAAATCAGAATTGCATCTGTTTAAAAGGAGTATTTCGTCCATCTTGTTAGCAAGTGAACGTAAATTGCTAAGAAAGATTGAAGGGAGCGGGGTGTTTTTAGTTCCCTTATTCCTTAGTCTATTTAAAATTCCTGCCCTTTTACCTCTTCGTCTCTGCCGTCTGCATTTGCTTTTGGTGATCCATAGTTCCGGGGAATTAGCTTCCTCCTGTGTTAGAATCTCCTCCGCGTTTGTAAAGACAGGTGGGGGTGAGGTTACAGAGAACTGCTCCTTAAAGAAACGTTCCTGAATTCTTAGCAGATGGTCTCGTGAGTATGAAATCCGTAGAGAATTGCAGAGAATAATAGAAAATAAAGAAACCATTTGAGAGCATTTCACCGAGGCAGCCGTTGTCGGCGCCATCTTGGATCAAAGTCCAAAGAAGAAAGTGCAGAAAATTGTGGTGGAAACACTAGGGGATAGTATAATAGAAGACAAAAATTGAAGATCACAAATTTTCAAGATCTGAAAATCTAAGTTGAAAGATTATGGCATAAATTGTCCATGGTGCTATACCAGTTATTATCAGCATACTGGATGCCATACCCAAAAAAATTGGATGACACTTAAAAATCTTTGCCTTGACAAAATTTCCATCACTCAAATTGCAAAAAGTCACTCTGTTTAGATCCGCACAAATATTACATTGATACACTATAATATCCTGAGTTCTTGGGAATAATGTAATGCATATGAAGGCCAACACCAGCCAAAAAACTGGCAATTGTGACTTCACATTATTGTGAACAGATAATTATTAAACAACATCATCTACCTTTTCCAAGTCCTTGGGAAGGGAACATCTGGCTGACTGTGTCACCATTAAAATCACCATTATGATCATCATATATGCCACCTCTCAACAATTCTATATTATTTAGTAGCCAAATTTGGAGACAGTTCTTTTCAATTCTTCCCAGAAATGGAAGGAGTTGAACCTGTGACCTTCTACTTTGGTGAGTACAGTTGATGCCTATGTTTATACATACATTACTTGTAATTCCTCAAGTGGCTATTTCATATCATGGTTATTAACCTGAAAATAGATAAATACTATTGTCCTTCAATTTTTTCAAATATGATTAGCAATACTATTCTAAAACTAATGTATATTTAATTCAGGAGCTGCTCACTAAGCAGTGACTGTCATGGACTTTGGAACAACATTCACAACAATCTAGCAAAAGCACATTTTCCCCATCTTTTGGAAAATACAAGTAGAGGACTTTCATACAATAGCCTATTTACAACAAAGAGCAAATCTACAAATAGCTTTATGAGGATGCTAGAGAGAGGATTGATAGAAACTGAGTGGTGTCTAAAAACTGCCCTGTCAGTTTTATGCTCCCTTTTGCCAGATGCATTAAAATGCAGCTCTGGGCAATTTTTTTTTTGTCTGAAATTTCAAGAACAGAGAGTACAAAAGAGCTGATGAGCAATGAATGCTTCACCCTTCCTCAATTAATCTTGTCTTTCTACCTTTGCTTTTGCTTTCCCTCTACATGAAGGTAATAATGACACCCTCATCCATTATCCTTTTATCCCTGTTATTCTCGTGAAATTGCTTAATAATATGTTACAGATTCGTCTTCACTCACATAATTCTTCCTGTCATTTGCAGTATATCATCCTACAAACATACAGCCCACTTTCACTGGCCGTTCTTTGAAGATTATTGTCAGTGACATCTTGAGGATGCGTTTGGAATCTGGAGCATCATTTCCGTCGCGATGGGGAATTACACTGACTTATCTGTCATTGCCAAAAGCACAACAAGCAATTCAGTGTTAATGCAAAGGTAACACAGGTTTTTATCATGCCGCCAGAACAAGAGCTCTTGCGAATTTATGCTAATATGGCCCTTTTACAGTTTAATAACCTCCTCCCCTAGTGGAAAAAAGTATTGCCTAAGTGTGTGTGTGTGTGTGTGTTTGTTTGTTTGTTTGTTTCACACAGATATTGGTTGTTTGATCATCTGTGTCAGAAGCATGGTAGGTAATTCATGGATGATCCTCTTGTAATTATTTATGGCAAATCTTTTTATGAATGCTAATCTCTTATAACAGATTGCTAATTCTATTAGATATGGGGTAGTGATAAAGAACAACTGGCTTGTATCTCCTGTACCTAAATTTCTTGCTACAGTTAAGAAGAAGTAATTTCACAAATTCAGTTTCTCTCTCTAAAATAAGCAGGAGAGATATACTCTACACATTTTTTCCTCATATGCCTTCCTTTCCTCAACATACAGCTACTACCGGTTTCTCCATACTATAAGCAAGCAGTTTGCCGAGGTCCAGGGTGGCATTCCAGAGGGACCACGACTATCCAGCATGCATGCCAAATCTGACAGCACATGACAAGCTGGTCGGCATGCAGTAATTTGACTAATTATACTGGATTAGAGCATATTAATGCAAGCTGTTTTCTACAAAGTTAATGACCTGCTGACTGGGTTCTGCAAGGCCCCACTAGGTCTACAGACAGATAAAAAACAAAACCTTGCTTTCTAAGCCCTCGTCATTTCACATCAGCAAATGACTATATCAAGCTACTGAGCAGCAAAATGCAAGTGACATTTTGTCTGCTACATACTCATGTATCCTCCCCTAACTTTCCACCTCAAGGGATTCTTTGATGTAGAATTAAAATCTGTTTTCCATAGGCTTGATAAACACTGTCCAGAAGCAGGAAGAAACTTCTTTCTAAAATTTTGTTTCCAGTTAAACAAACACAGAAGTATTTTGAATATAGACAGAAAATAACTAGAGGCCAGTATCTGTGTGATTAGTCTTGATCTATACTTTTCATTTACACAGTAATCATAAAACACAGTATGAATCTGCTACCTAGGTATATTATTTAACAAAGAAATGGCCTTTTCAATTATAATATCAGTTTTGTTTCTTATTGTTCTTGTTTAATGTATTACTTCTAGCTGCAATTTTTCTTGGCTTTTGTAGACTATTGAAAATTTTGTAATATACTAAATAGCACAAAAATATATGTTATAACCACTGTATGCTATAACCAAACTATATGCTATAACCACACTGTTGGAGTTCTTGCTAAAAAACTGAAAGAAATGAACATTTAATTTTGGGATTTGACTATCAGAACTGTTTATATAGAAATATTATATATTATTGTTGATTTTAAAGTAAGAGATCAAGAGAATTTTATATCTATATCCATACTGAAGAAAGTTGGAGTTTATTCTTCTTTCTTCTCCCTTTATCTTTTTTCTTTTTCTTTCTTTTTGCATCCCTGATTTTGCTTTTTCTTTAACTTCTCTTTTCTCTAACCTTTTTTTTTGCTTTCTTTGTATTTTATCCTTTGCTGAAATTTAATTAAAAAAAAAAAACCCAGCACAGCACAGCACTAAGAGTGTTCATGTTGTCAGTCCTTCAAAGTAGGCCAAGTCAAAAAAAACAACAACCCACCATAATAAATATTAGAACTCCACTTTGTGATATAGGCTAAAATAACAGAATCTTGAAAGCCTGACATCATTTCCTCTTCTCTTCCTCTTATGCTAAAGAGAGAAGTTTTGTTCACTTTTTTGTAGTTTTCCTTTCCATATAAACATACATCAAATACTATATTACTATAAATGCATTTTAATATAAATACTCTTAAAACAGTTTTAAAATCTATAGTGTAACTGCCTTTAAGGACTTTTCAAGGTTGTGTAATATTTAGTTCTACAGGGAAAAATTGTACAATAAATAAATACTGTTTTTGATATTAATTGCTCTGCATTTGTGTATTTATTGGTCTTTTTAATAAATGCTTCATAAAAAGATGCAACCAAGTATTTATACTATCCCAGGCATATTAATCATACTGATTAGAGGGGACAATGGAAAATTAAAGTTATCTTTGCATTCCATATTTGTTAAGTGATACAAAAGAAAGAAAAATGCTTCCCCTTTTTCTATCTTAGAAAATTAAAGAAAATATCTTTGCAGGGCTAAAGAAGAAAATTCAGTGGTAACATACATATGGGATGGGCCCTGGTAATACAGGTAATCCTCGACTTACGACTACAATTGAGCCCAAAATTTCTGTTGTTAAGTGAGAATTTGTTAAGTGAGTTTTGCCCCTTTTTACGACATTTCTTGCCACAGTTGTTAAGTGAATCATTGCTGTTGATAAGTTAGTAACCTGAAAGTGGCTTCCCCTTGATTGTACTTGTCAGGAGGTCGCAAAAGGTGATCACATGACCCTGGGACACTGCAACAGTCATAAGTATGAACCAATTGCCAAGCATTTGAATTTTGATCACATGATCATGGGGATGCTGCAAAGGTTGTAACTGTGAAAAATGGTCATAAGTCACTTTTTTCAGTGCCATTGTAACTTTGAATGGTCACTAAATGAACTGTTGTAAGTTGAGGGCTACCTGTAATGAATCAGATAATTGATATCAGTCTATGATACAGCATTCATGTACTCCAAAAACAGTAACTAAATCTAAAATTTAGAGTGATTAAGGGTATTTCTGTTGATTTCTGTTGAAAACCTTGCAACCTTACCTTTTTGCTACTGACATTCAATGTACAGTTTTATTATTTTTCATTGCCCACTTACTCAAAATTAAAAACCATTCCATGACCAAAGGAGAAATTCACCATTGCCTTATTCAACATACTATCCTTACTGTATAAAATACTCGAAGTCTGACAAGTTAGAAAGCAGTCAGATCAAACTATATAGCTAAAAGGCAAATCATATGAGAAATGCTGAAATTCAGGATTAAAAAAATGGTTTATCAGAAAGATTCATTTTGGAGAAGTTTGTATCTTAGTTATAGAATATGTATTTCCCTTCCCCAGCATTCTAGATTCCTGACACCTTCAATTACAACAGACATAAAGGATGTGTAGCTTACAAGCCCACCCTTATTCCCAGGTTTGCCTCTCTTCCAGAATGAGAAAAACACTGATCAAAGAGAAGAAGCTGTCCTATTTGCGAATTTTTAAAAATAGCTTCCAGTGGCATTCTAATACTTTATTGCAGGGGTGGGTTCTAACTTACCTCACCACTGGTTCGCTTCCTCCCGCGCCGCTGCGTGCATATTGCATGCCACGTAGCTGCGCCACGCGGGCGCGCATGCGCAGGGCCAAAAATTAGCAAAAAATTCCAAAAAAAAAGCCAAAACCAAGATGGCGGCGCATGCGCAGTGCCGGGGACTCTGGTTCTGCGCATGCACAGAAGAAAAAAAAATAGCAAAAAATTCCCCCCCCCCCCAAAAAATTCCCAAATACAAAAATTTCCTAAAAAAAGATGGTGGTGTCCACGGACCGGCACCGACAGAACCGGCTCTGTGATGTCACCAGCGGTTTGCTACCGGTTCTATAGAATCGGTGCGAACTGGGAGGAACCCACCTCTGCTTTATTGTCTATGTGTATATATTTTAGGGAGAGATATTGTTGGGGAGGGGCTAACCTTTCCTTTCATGAAGCTGCAATTCTCACTGAAAAATACTGATGGGTCATATTGCATCTGCATTGCATATTGCATTGTCACCAGCGGTTTGCTACCGGTTCTATAGAATCGGTGCGAACTGGGAGGAACCCACCTCTGCTTTATTGTCTATGTGTATATATTTTAGGGAGAGATATTGTTGGGGAGGGGCTAACCTTTCCTTTCATGAAGCTGCAATTCTCACTGAAAAATACTGATGGGTCATATTGCACCATGAAAATAGAAGGATGTATTTACAGTATTTATTTATTACAACTGATATGCAGCTTAATCTAAACGGAACTGTCAACTGCTTATCAAATAGTACAAACAATAGAATAAAAACAGCAACATAGAGATTATAACATAAAGCAGACAATATTACTACTAATAACAACAACAAATCTTCCTAATCATCATTGCACCAAGGAATGATAACCTCAATGACAGTCAATCAGCTATTGCAAGGCAGAAACCTCATTTTACCAGTCCCAAACAATTTCAGAAATAGCCAGGTCTTAATAACTCTTCTAAATGCCAACAAAGTTGGGATGGAGTTTGCAAGGCCCAGTGAGGTGAACCACTTAGTTTCCATCCTTGCCTACTTATGGCTGTCTCCCAATTTACTACCTCTATATAATTTCTTAATTATTTCAATTTCTTCATCTCCTAGGCCAAAATAAATTACCCACTCTGAATATAGAACAAGTAGCAAGCAATGTAAAAATTTTGCCTCAGGCCTAGGAGAATTTTGCTTGTTTTAACAGACAATATTCAAGTAGATGAAGAAGTAGTCTGACAAGGCAGCCTGTGTTCTAATGTTCAAGCTATCAATGAATTATGGAAAACAATGGGATTCATATTTGGCTAATTATACAAAATTACACAATGGAACTTATGTCTGGATAATTATTCAAAATAAATGATGGTCATTTATCAGTGCCCAAAGAAGTCAAACCATCTCTTTCTGTAGTGATTTCCAGGAAAAACACAACAAGCATCTGCTATCAGTGGATAATTTTTAAAGAAAACTATAATATACATATTCCATCCTTTTTATTCCATACAGCATTCTTAATGTTTATTTATATTTTGGTTTTGTTATATTTAATATAACTTTGGGAGGCACTTTGCAAGTGATGTTACTGAAGTTAGTAATATTAGTTGGAAATTTGAGCCATGGGAAATAAGTAACAGACATAAGCAATAGCATATAAGAAGATAAGTGGGCATTCCTTATGTTCAGTTGAATTAAATTACAACTCTGGCTTTCCTGTTTATCTCCTCTACACTCTCTAAGTGCTTTCCAATGAATTTCCTATCCTAATAACAAAAATATTAGGACAAAAGGAAAATTAGAGGCATATTTCTCCAGAGTTTGACTATCCTAGCTGCACCTTCTGTAATAGAGGTAAGTGTTCTTAAGAATTGATAGAGGTTCTGGAATTGCAGACTCAGAAATTAGTTTATATTACTAATGTTAAAGAAAATGCATTTATTTAAGGTTGCTATAATACAAAAGCAAGTAGAAAGATATTCAGGGCAATTTTGACATTATTCCTTTAAAAAGATTTATTTTCCTTTAATAGCAGAGATGGGAATTTATTACTTACAATATGAAACTGCTGGATGAGGTCATTTGATGGAAAGAGTATGGTATCATCAATATGTGATGATGCCCAAGTATATATCTCCACCCCAAGCTGGACAAGTGATGCTCTTGCAGATTCTGACTGTGAGTACCCTGGAGGCTGAGGGTCTGGATAGGGAGGAACTGATTTCAGCTCAACCCTGGTGAGGTGGAGTGTCTTTGGATTTTTGGCCCCTCCAGGGTCTGGTGATATCTTTGACTCTGGATGGAGCTGCATTTTCTCTGACTGAGCTAGTGCTCAATTTGGGGATCCTAAATTTAGGGATCCTCCTGGATTCACAGCTCCTGATCAGGGAGCAGGTAGAAGCCATGCCTAAGGGGTAGACTATAATGCTGCAATTCTTACTATACAAATTTATAATTTTATCAATGACTTAGCCATTTTTACTATATATCCATTATCAACATCTCTCTCTTTAATCTGCTGGGAAGAAGGGAGAAAGGCTAACTGCTTTGTTTTGCGATACCTTTATTGACACAATTGTACCAAACTGTTGAAATCTGGCAAAACTCATATTTATAACACAAAAATATGCAGGACTCAGAATAACAAGGGAAACAAACATTGGGTGATAAATAGGAACTCTTTTTTCAAGTAAACAAAAAGGTAAAACTAAATTGAAATGAAATATGTTAAGAGTGCTTTTCTGGATGTACCCTTACATTCCACTTAATTGCAGTGGGACTTATTAATGTCTGGGTTCAAGACTGCAACTTAGCTTTTATTCCTAGAGCAGACTTTGGTTCTTCAGGTCAAGGAAGGGTGAGGTAGGGCAACAAAGCTTGCCTTGCTTGTGCTCATGCATAAATAAAAACCTTAGTTTTCTAGGCTGTCAATCCAGATCTAAATTATTCCTATTTCTGTCTCTTTTTCACACACATAAAGCATTAAAAAAGCAATGCCAATGTTAGAAATGGGGTGGGATAACCCTAAAATTAATGAAAAAAATCTGTCAAAATAATAAAATAAATGTTATCTATTTCCACAGAAGTTGTTATAGGATCTATTTTAATATATAAGGATAATTATTAGCAGCATAGAATATTGATAGCAATTCTACAAATTACATAATTCTTCCTATTTTTACAGAATATTCCTTTTACAATTATACATACTGTATATTTTAAGAACTATTTGTTATTCCAATGAAAATGATGGAGCTTCAACCATATATTTCTTTTAAAAATTGTTAGGGATACTAGAAAGAGAATATTACACAAAATAATTAAAGATTGATTTTGCATGAATCGTTGCCTTGAGATGGACATGAAAAAACATTAATTTAAATAAATATGCCCTCCAAAAATATATTCAGTTATTTTAAAATATATATTGGATCACCCTATATAAACATACTGTAAATAAGCCAAATTCAAAATTCATATTGATAGATTTAATAATAAGTACCATACAACATCTATATGACATTGCCAACACTGCAGTATCTAGTGGTAATTCTCAATTTTCACAAGAATGGATAACTTTCGGCATTACAATTCTTGGTGAACTACAAATCTAGTCACCTATTGGCTAGAACTGTGGCTTGTTGAAGTTCAGCAGCACTTGGAAGTCTACCCATTTCTACTGTAATGAAATGTCATTCATCTTCTAGTCACAGATGTCTATTACTGACCACAGTGATGTTAAAAATGATGAAACGTGCATTGTGACACACAATGTAACCTCCATTATTTCGTACTTTTGCTCCCATGTCACATGTATATTTAAGGGTGGAGTTTGCATTGCAACATTGTTTTGCATGTTTCATTCCTTGCCCTCCTTTGCTTCCCATTGCTGATGTTTATGCTTCTTACAACGCCTGTAAAAAAGGAATGCTTACATTTAAATTAATAAACTAATCCCTGAATATTTCTAATTTTATCAGAACTGCTAATAGTGAATATAAAAGTGTGCATTTTTAATTATTAAGAACCATTCCTTTTTATAATCTATTTTTTAAATTAATGATACTTGACTGACAGATCTTTTCTATGCTCAGTTCAATAGTAAACAGGCAGTATTTGTAAAATATATTATTTCTAAATACAGTATATTTTCTAAATATAACTATGATAGTAGTTAGTATCTGAGATGTTTTGTTCAGGAAGACAAGTCCCTTTTAATGAATTTCTTAGCATTAACTGTTATTATTAATCAAATGTTTATACCTTCCAGATTACAGAACTATCATAGCATAAAAATATCCATTGGAGACTTTAATGGCAAATACAGTGTAAATGTAAATATTCCATTATTTGGAACAATTAATGTTTGGTGAGCAGTAACTATATTTTGAACCTATTATTAAATATTATTTTATTTATTCAAACTAACTAAATACTCTATCCACATTAACTAGACAAAATGTGTTGAAACACATTAGCGCCTGGGTGGTGATTTTACAGAAACCACAAAGATAAATTCAATCCAACGCTGTTTAAGCAAAAGCAAAAGACAAAGTAAAGGCTTTTTAAAAGTCTAGGATAATAGGAAATGATTAAATTTCAAGTGTAAAATTATTTGTAGTTTCAAATCATTATAAAATCATATCAATAACTGGATATTATTTATGCTCCCTTTTGCCATGTGAAGACATGTGAAATATATTCAAATATCCAGCATTATCTCATTTTTTAAAATCTGTTTTAAATTTTTCACGTTTGTATGAAATCTTAAGAAATAACTGTTCATATAGCAATGCATAGATTTATAAATCAGTGCATGTTTAATTCATTATAGATTCAAGAAAACTATATAAAAATAGGAAAAGGACAGCAAAAATAGACTTTTGAGTAACGGCTTGTAACCTAGATTCTATTCAACATTTAGCTGGCATTGTCTACACACAGCTCTTATGTACAAAGAGTAAGCTGCAAAACACACACACACTTCTGAGAATTTCAAATCATATTGTACAGAAGTCACATCAAATTAATACTGAGGACCATTCAGAGCTTTTATTCTGAAAAGCTTTTTGAAAAGGGATTAAGCTATAAAAACTCACATGATATTAAAGCACCTTTTAATAGGTTTGTGGTGGGGGAGGAACAATGAAAGTGCTATTTTTAGATAAACAATTATTCTGTGTGGAAGCACAAAAAAATTGCTAAGGAGATACAACAGTTTTTTTGGCAATATGCCACACATCTTAACACTAATTAGCAGGAGTCTTTTTTGTTGTTGTTAAAAGTTATATGTAAAACAAGGTCTTACCTATGCTTCCCCCTTCTTCCTCCATTTTTTTTTTTAAGAATTTCAGTTAGAAATATTCAGAGACTCTTAGGAAAGACAAATACCTAAGATAACATAAATATTTATTTTAAGGCAACAATGTTACAAATGGAAGTATCAAATAAGTATTCTGATTTTCTACAATACCCCATTCTGCTCTCAACAAAATTGGCTAATTAAATACATAGTCTCTATCAATCTGGCCCTTGTCTCTTTCCCTCTTTTCTTCCATTTCTCTCAAGTGTTATTTTTAAAAATTTGGATTTATGATATTCTAAATGTGCAAAAAAATTAATGCCAAGAAACAGCATGAGCAATGAGTACAATGAAGCTGGAGAGTTGTCATCTCATCAAAAATAATGAATTCTCAGGAGATTTCTAACTTCATGTCTTCCCAGTCATTTGTCCAATAACAATAGGCTACTAGGAAAGAAATGAGTTGGCACGGAGCACACACTTCTTCATCAGCTCTGACTCACACCTGTAGCCTTCAAACAACTATCTACCAGCTGAAACCTACAAGACAACAAACCCCCGAAGACAACTGGAAGTGTTGTTCCTAGCCTGCTGGGCTTCCATTCAGTCAAAAGATGCACCACATGGTGGATGACAGCTTTGTGTCTATTCTGCCTTGCTGCCTCCCCCCACTCTAATCAGCCAGCCCACCCCTTGATGGTCATACACTCAGAAAACAGTCTTATGGCTAATGATGCAAACATGAAGTGCAAAGTCTCCTTAATTTGACCCTTGTTAAACTCCTAATTGGATTGGGGCAAGCTCTGAGAGGAAAGCAACCCAGCTTTATTTAAGAATGCTTTTGCCAACCGAAGAACAATTTACAAAAGGCTTCTACTTTGGCTGCAGGACACTATAGAGCAAGCAATGAACTGCAGCTGTCACTTAAGTTAAAAATCTAATCAGCTGCTTTAAAAAAAGCAACATAACTTTTTGAATAGCTCATTCATTGTGGAAGTCTTTGGAGTGTGTTTGACCCAGATTTAATAAGCTATTATTAAAGCAGAAGAGCAGCTGAACAGCAGCTTCATGGAATGATACTAGTGTGTTCAATGTCTTAATTATTTTAAAATGATTACAACCACTACTTCATTCAAGAGGCATAATGCTTAGAGCTCTTTCCTCAGCAATGTCTTAACACAAACTGTCTGAACAGGCAGCATTCATTCGTCCTTCATGAACCCCAAAGGTCAGCTGCATGGCTGAAAACATCTCAGCAGTTTGATTGTGTTTCTTCTGGAAGTGGAGAGGGAGGGGAGAAAAACTTGAGGATTCTTCTCCTGTGAAAAGTAGCCTTTCCCCCTTATTATTTGCAAGGAAATATACAGCTTAAGTGCAGAGACAAGGGGAAGCATGATATGCAGACAGGTGTAAAACATGAAGTAATTATAGAAGCTCAAATTAGTTCCTAGGCCTGAGGCAAAAAAGAGAACAGTGCCTTGACAAAAGGGAATAGCAAATAAGGATAGCAAACAAAAATGGCTTGAATGTGTAAATTAGCAAGAAAAATGAGACAGAAAAGCAGCTTTACTCTACTATTATTCCCCACATGAGAACAGAGCAGCTGAACATGATCAAGAGGGCTTTGGAGAGAGAGGCAGGCATCAGCACTGAAATGAAGCCAAAGAATGGCAGCAGTGCACTTGCTAGTCAGTCACTCATTATGTGGCGAAGTGCTCTGGAGAAGTGCCTCTTAGACTTGACCTATCATATTACTCCTTCTGTAAACATATAATCCCTGCTTGTTAGGTGATGTCAACACTTGCATTCATTCCTTTTGGTAGTCCTTTTGTGCCTAGGCACTTTTAGAAGAGCTGCCAAAACCAAAGAATTGACACCATGATAAAACAATGGGGGGGGGAGAATGTAGCATAATACATCCAATTTCTATAATATGAGACCACAACAGTTCTATTTTTTGAAGTATAAGACTATTAGAAGACATAATGATAGCTAGTTAATGTGGTTTAAAATAAAAAATAAATAAATAAACCTTAAATGGAAGGATGCAGAGACTGTAGATGTGGCTCAAGAACACTGGAGTATGCTTGTAGTCCAATGTGCTTGGCATAGAATGTGACAATAACATAAACAAAATCTAAGGTTAGGAACAATGAGGTAAGTGCTCAACACAATGTATTTCCATTGGGTATTATATAGAACGGGTCCCCAGCCTCTGGTCCGTGGATCAGTTTGCAGCCTGTTGGGAACCAGTCCGTGCAAGTGGTGGGCGAGCGCGCAAAGCTCCACTTTGTGTGAGCAGCATGCATGCTTGCAAAGCCGTGCCCTCCCCCGCCATTGCCGTCAACATTTCCGGTATGCTGCCACTTTGCAGAGCTGGAAAGGTTGGGGACCGCTGATATAGAATATACAATTTTAAAAGTATCTGGGCAAAGCTGACTTTTAAAAGGACATATGGTTGATGCAAGTCATATTGACAAGAGAAAGAATAAGCCTTTTAACTGCTGATCATCCAATCTTATTTATTTGGTAATCCAGTCTTTTTCTTCCCTCTCAATTGAATGGGTAAAACTATTGAAATGACTAACGTTGCAGAAGACATGAAACATAGGATCTGGAAAATTTGCAGGAACAGAAGGCATATACATTTGCAGAAACAAGTGTCTCCTGTTTTTGTCTTTTACATGTTCCTGGTGGAATTATATACTGTCATTTCTGGTCTAAAAGTCCTCATAGCTTTCTGGGTTGGGTTTCTGGTGGAATACAAAATCACTTTTTTACACATGCAATGTCTTCAGTTAGAAAGAAAACCAAGAAAAACTGATAGAACTATAAATATAGAACTACTCACATTTCTCTGAAGCTACCCAAAAATTATAGGAGTATTCCACATCCAGGCAGCAAAAACCTGGATGATCACTAAATGGCAACAAAGAGACTCTACAATTATATTTTTGTTTACTACTTTTACATCATATTTTAGATATCCACAGATCTTGATTTACCAGAAATGTAGGTTTGTACATTATCATCAAACCCTTTTGAAAGGAGGCTTCTGGTTTCATTTATTTATCATCTAGTAAGTCTCGGTTGCACTGCAATAAACAATGTATGAGGTTATCTTTGATAAATCTTTGGAAACTGGTATGCAAAATACAGCAATATATTTATTAAATGAGTCAGTAATATACAGTACATAGTTCACAAACTTTTCTACTGGCTTCTAGATGGCATCTGTTTAAGAGTCACATTAATGTTAAATATTAGACGGTTTAAAGGTGCTATAAAATTTTCAGGTTCATATCGTACAGAGTGACCAAAAAAGAAAAAGAAAAAAAAAGGATCACCTGCTTTAATGAATAACAGGTGTTTGTTTGCATAAGGTATGAAATACTTCATTTTTTAAGCATGTGCACTCCAATGCATAACATTATAGTAATATTGTATAAAATGCTTAGGATTCAGTAAACAATTATTAATTATCCTGAATAATAATTAAGCTAATTGAGATATAGATTTCATAGAGTTATGGAGATTGTGTGTAAACAAGTGCTCGATATTTAGATCTCTAGAACTCTTTAAAACAGGGATCCCCAAACTTGGCAACTTTAAGACTTGTGGACTTCAACTCCCAGAATTCTCCAGCCAGCTATGCTGGCTGGAGAATTCTGGGAATTGAAGTCCACAAGTCTTAAAGTTGCCAAGTTTGAAGACCTCGGCTTTAAAACCTCACTTCTGAATTGTGTAGAGAACCTGCTTCAGAAGCTGACCAACTCAAGGAGGGGGGGGGGAGTTGAAATGAGTAGAAGAGAGGCAAATACCATATTTACTTTTGATCTCTCCTACTTTAGTATGTGCTAAATTCAGAACAGACTGTCTGAATTAAATTCAAAAGCAGAATCACTAAACAGGCTTTAGAGTTGAAAAGAAAACCTGAAAGATAATCACAGAATCTAAATTTTTCATCACAGATGCAAAAATCACAGGAGTAGGCTATGCTAAGAGGTTATATATTTGAATTATATTCCTTGCATATTGTCCATTTCTTATTTTAAAATCTCCAGGGAAGGTTTAAACCCCCCTTTCATTAACAAAATATTCTTTATATTATAAATATTGATATTAAACTGTTAAAAACACAACCTCAGAGTTGCTTACAATAAATAAATAAAAAATTCCCATCGTAAGGTTTATAATCTAAAAAGACATGTAAGCAAAATGGAATAAAGAGGGAAAAGAAAAACAAGATTTAGGGATTTTAATTCTTAATTATTTAGAATTAAATTGCTTCAACATGAATATATTCCTCTCTTCTTAACTCATTACATACCTCCTACCCAAGGTACATTTACGCTGTGAATCATAATGCAACCTACTATATAAAGCACAGCTCTTTGTATGTTAGTTTGGAGGAATTCAATATTTTTTGTTGAAATTCTACCCTAAATTTATACCAGAATTAATATTTGAATGTATTATCTCCATTTTACTACAAAGACATTAAAGAATAAGTTTTTCTACATCACAATTTATTGTCATAGAAATAAGACTAACTTTGGCTGTTTCCCTCTTTCTCTTCCAGCACTGCCACAAAAGTAGCCTTTGTCTTCCATTATAATTAACCATGGCCTCTCATGTCATCTGAATATTACAAACTCTAATATTCACAAAATATGCTATGTTTATAAATCTGGTTTATTTCCAGGCTCAGATTAATATCTAGACAACATTCATTACCCAAACTAGGTAACATCATCAATGCTAGATTTATTAGTACATCTGCTCCTTTATTAGTATCTGCTAGACCAGTGATGGTGAACCTTTTAGAGACTGAGTGCCCAAACTGCAACCCAAAACCCACTTATCGCAAAGTGCCAACATGGCAATTTAACCTGAATAATGAGATTTTACTACCTAAAATAATGATAAACGCAGAGTTCAGCTAATTGTTCTAAAAAAAACGTGATAGATGCACTTTTATGCCCCTTCATTTTCCCCCTTGCTTTTGAAAGATTATGTTTAGCAACAATAAAAAAGAAAAACTTTTGTAATATCATTTCTCTCTTTCCCCCGTCTTTCTCTTTCCCTCCCCGCCTCTCTCTCTGCCTGTTTCTCTCTCTCTCTTTCCCTCCCTCCCTCTCTTTATCTCTCTGTCCTATCTATCTATCTATCTATCTATCTATCTATCTATCTATCTATCTATCTATCTATCTATCTATCTATCTATCTATCATCTATCCATCCATCCATCCATCCATCCATCCATCCATCCATCCATGCTCTCCTGTCCAGCTTCACGTGTCATGTGAATCCAACTACTTGGGCTGTGGAGGGGGAGTGGAGGCTGGCAGGCAAAGCCAAGTGTTAGAGATCCACACAAAATAAAGCAACTCCAACCTGGATCCTGTTGGGGAGACCCCCCCTTCCCTCTCCCTCTACCCCCACGGCGGGGGCCCGGGCAACCTGAGTGCAGCTCCCTCCTCGGAGGTGACCAGCAAGCAAACAAACGTGGTGCTCTGGCTGGGAGGCGGCAGCATGGAGCCCCACCTCTGGTCAGCAAGAGCAGAGAAGGCAGAGCGTGCACCTTCCCCGCTGCCATTGCGGCGCTGGCCGGGAGGGACGCGCAAGCCGAATGTTTGGAGCCGGGCTTGGCAGAGTTTGCAAGCAGACTTGGCGGGGCCACTTAGTGGGGAGACCCCAGCCCGTTTGGTTCGCTTCAGCACGGTGTGGGAACGCAGAAAGCAGAGGAAATCCGTGCCTCTCGGCGTTCAGCCCTCAAAGACTCCTTTGGGGTGACTTTTTCTGGTTTTGAAACATTACATTTAGCAACAATAAAAAAGAAAAACTTTTTGTAATATTTCTCTTTCCCTCCCTCCCTCTCTCTCTCTCTTTCCCTCCCCCTCTGTTTCTCTCTCTCTCCTTCCCTCCCTCCCTCCCTCTCCATCTCTCTCTCTGCCTCCCTCTGTTTCTCTCCCCCCCCCCGTGGGGGAGGAAGGAACCTCTGAACTGGTGCTGGGTGGTGGGAATGATGTCCAAAGGCCGATGAGCCCAGGAGCAGCGTGCCCACGCTCAGCTGGCTGGTGGGGAGGCAGGGCATCCCAACAAAGGCAGCTCTGCAGGAAAAGAAACTGCTTTTTTTTGCAGAGCCGAGACTATGCAGGGTCGCATTGTGGCTCCATGTCGTAATGGGCTTCAGGAGGAGGGGACCCTGTCTCCCCCATTGTGAAGCACGTGAGTGAAAAAGTTCAATCAATTCCAACTTCGCGAGATCTTTTTCTTTCGTGAGAAGTTGGAATTGATTGAATGAAACATGGAGAAACGCGATTGGAGCTGGGCTGGGGCAACTGTGTGCGTGCCCGCAGAGAGGGCTCTGCGTGCCACTTGTGGCACGCATGCCATAGGTTTGCCATCATGGTGCTAGACAATCTTTTTTAATTGAATTGCTTAATACAAGTATTGTATTCAGGTTAATTGATTTCCTAATTGAAATATAGATTTCATAGACATATGGAAATTGTTTAGCTTTAAACAAAATTGTAATATTTAGATCCGGGATGTTTGAAAGAGCCAAAAAGCCATGGTGGCGCAGTAGCTAGAATGCAAAATTGCAGGCTAACTTTGCCCACAGCCAGGAGTTTGATCCTGACCAGCCCAAGGTTGACTCAGCCTTCCATCCTTCTGAGGTTGGTAAAATGAGGACCCAGATTATTGGGGAAAATATGCTGACATTTGTAAACCACTCAGAGAGTGCTGTAAAGCACTATGGGGTAGTATATAAGTCTAATGCTATTGCTATTGAAAACAGTTATTTTTGATTCTAAACTGGGAAGTCAAAAACTTATAGCTACCAGCTGACATTGGACCAGTGAGGTAAAGTAGTTAAAAGTCCATAACCTTCATGAAGAGGACTTTATTTTATAGTGGATTAATTTGGGTTGATCTCCTCTATCTCTCTAAGGAAGGCTGGATTATTATGGCATATTAAATGTAACTATCTTTACCTAGCAACTAATTAGAAGATTTAAACTGAGATTCTTAATAGGAAAACTGAACAAGAGCAAATTTTAAAGAGTACACTGGAGAAAATGTTATAAAATTTGAGTAGATGTACCCAAAAAGTTAAAATTTTACACTTTCAAAATTTAAAATAATATAGTTTAAAATAATATTCATATATACAACTACTTTACTGATTCACTTTGTAATAAAAATTACTTCATCTTTTTAAGACTCTCTATTCTTAGACACTTGTATAATAGGTGTAATTTCCTGTAACTTGAATCTTATCCTTCAAAAATAAAAATCTATCATATGTTTCACTAAGGTGAAGCAAAATTTTCAAATTTCAAACCAAACACAAGATAATATTCTCCTAATCATAAACCAAAATTTTATAAAATACAAAATAATTGGTTTTGATTTTTTAACATTATGCATACCAAGACTCTTACAATTTCTTACCGGGCCACAAACTTTGCAAGGGAAAATGTAATCATTACATTCAATCATTATTTTTTGATACATTATCTTTAATTGTACTGCATATCTGTTGATTTAAAAATTAATATCTATTTATTCTTTTGCACATCTAATTAAATAATACAAACAGAGCTTTCACACATTCTTATTATTTTGTTATACTTCTGAAAGAAGTATTTACCCATTTTGGTAAATATTTAAGGCACATACCTAGCAGATTATATGCATAATTAATTGTAAAAGTTTTGAAATGAAGTTGATTTCCAATGCATAAAGAAATGGAAACAGTATAAGATATCTCTAAACGGGTTTGAATATTGTATATCATATAAAAAGTGTATAGCAATTTTTGAAAAATCTAACAAAAATGAATAAACTACTCAGTAACAAACTGTGTTCCAGACCTCATTAGTTGTAATTACACTTCAAATATGCTCAAGACAATACACACATGTCAGCTGCAAGTGACACACAATAGAGCAGGCAACCTATAAACCCCTTCAAGCACAGAAAAGAGTCTATAAAACAACTGACTTTGTGCATTTGGATTCATGTGATAACACCTCCTCCCACACAGCCACCAGGTCACCCAGATGGGACAAATCCAAACATGAAAAAGCTTCTTTTGTTTCAGCACTGATATCTATTCAAGCAACAAACTGCAGAATACTGTGCGCCAAGTGTTACATCTTGGCTCTTTTTCATTTTCAGACCATTGCATAAAATATGTTACGCTACCCTTGATGCTTGTAAAGCTTTTAAACAAAATGTAATTGCTGAAGTTCATGTATTACAAAAGTATTAGAGTTGAACACATTAATATTATCAAAAGTAATGATATTGGAGATGGTTTAAAGCAGTTAAAAGTGCATACAAACTGCCATTTCAAATAATTAAGTTTAATTTAATTAAAACTACATACAAAACTGTATATACTTGACAATAAAAAGCATTCACTAAGATAGAATCATAGGGTTGAAAAGGATCTTGAAGATCATCTTGTCCAACACCCTGCCCAATGCAGTAATCCTTGTACCATCCTAGACAAATGGCTATCCAAACTTTTCTTGAAACCTTCAATGATGGAGCACCCATGACTTTAGGACAGGGGTTCTCAAACTTTTTAAACAGGGGGCCAATTCACGGTCCCTCAGACTGTTGGGGGCCCGGATTGGCTGGGTTGGCGTGGCTAGGTCATGTGACTAGGTGGGCGTGGCCAATTTAACAGTCCATTAAACAATGCACACAAATTAAACTTTAATTTGTTTTGCTCCTGGGGGTGTTTTATTTGCTTTTGTTTGCATGTTGCTTTTTTGGTTGACTTTTCTTTTTACTAGATCATTTTTTCAGTCGTTTAGGAGTCTAGTGGTCCACTTCAGAAAACTCAGTTTTGCAGCAATTCTTCTCAGCCCCAAGGAGCTTGAGAAATCTCTGTCTCTCTTCTCTCTCTCTTTCTGTCTCTCTCTATTTCTGTCTCTCCATCTATTTCTCTCTTTCTCTCTCTCTTTGTCTCTCTTTCTCTTTCTCTCTCTATCTCTCTTTCTCTATCTTCTGGAGGCGGGGGGAGGTGAAAAACAGGCCATTTTCACCCATTTTTTGGCCTCCTGGGGCGTCTGTGCACCCCGTTTTTCACCTCCCCTGCCTCCAGCAGCATTCTGCAGGCCAAAAATGGCCCATTTTTTTGGCCCAAAATGGGCCTTTTTGCCTGTTTTTTGGCCTCCTGGGGCATCTGTGCATTCCATTTTTCACCTCCCCTGCCTCCAGCAGCATTCTGCAGGCCAAAAACGGCCCATTTTTTGGCCAAAAACGGGCTGTTTTCGCCCATTTTTTGGCCTCCTGGGGCGTCTGTACGCCCTGTTTTTTACCTCCTCCGCCTCCAGAACGTCTCTGCAGGCCAAAATTGTTGGCCTTACCTTTCAGTTCCAGCCCGCGGGGCTCGTGAAGGTAAGTCCTGCGCTTGGCCAAAGGGTGGGCAGGGCGATGTGGGTGGGGCAGCCTCGTGGTCCTGCGCAGGCCAGATTAATGGCTTCGGCGGGCCGCATGTGGCCCCCGGGCCATAGTTTGAGGACCCATGCTTTAGGAGGAGGCTACTTCATTCTTAATAGCCCTCATAGACAGGCAATTCCTCGTTTTTTCAAGTTTGGATCTTTCTGTTAAGCTTCCACCCATTGATTCTTTTCTTACCTTCAAGTGTTTGGGAGAATAAATCCACATCATCTTCCCTATGACAGCATTTTATGTATTGGAAAACCATTATTGTGTATCCTCTTAATCTCCTTTTTTTAGTCTAAACATACCAAGTTGTTTTAACTGCTCTTCATAAGATTTACAATCTTACAATCTTTGTGGCTCTTCTCTATACTCTTTCAAGTTCTTCAGTATCCTTTTGTATTGTGATAACCAAAACTGGACACAGTATTGGAGGTGTGCAGCAGAGGTGGTATTCAGCCAGTTCGGACTGGTTCAGGCAAACCGGTAGTAGCGACCTGCGGGTGGGGTGGGCCCGCCCCGCCCACCCCGGCACTATCCCGTCCCATATTTAAGCACATTTTGAAGCCATGCGCATGCTCACATTTGCGAACCGGTAGGGAAGCTAAGTGAATACCACCTCTGGTGTGCAGCATATAATGTTCTATCATTTGATACTTCTGCTGTAGCCCAAAATCACATTTTTGGCAGCTGCAGCACATTGCTGACATGCTTAATCTATGATCTACCAAGGCATCCAGTTCCTTTTCATAAGTACTACTACTGAGCCAGGTATTGCCTTTCTTATAACTGTGCATTTATTTTTTCTGCCTAGATGGATTTCTCAACATTGAACACCACTGACCCTGTTAAATAAGGTCCAATGTTCAAGTCTATCAGGATTCTTTTGAATCTTCAGCTTGTCTTCTGGAGTATTAACAATTGCCTCAAGCTTTGCCTCCTAGTAGATGTGACATTACAGGTATTAGGCTATAAAACTCCTTTGAGAAAGTACTTATTGTGAATGTGTGAAATCTTGTACAAAACACCTATTTCCAATCCTTAATGGAACTGTTTTTTTTCCAGGCTCATGAAGCTACCTTGGAATCTGTTGTCTCAGTATATGCAGGCACAGCCATTTTACTTCATACCACAAGATGAAGAGACAAGCAAGAGCCAGGAGCAGTTTATAAGACAGCTATGTAAGCATGGGAAAAAATGGCTGCATATTTAGGTATGAAGGGCAGAATTGTTTGGGTCAAACTACGGACTAACAGCTTTTGGGTGTCATGTTCCATTTTTAAATGATCATATGTACTTTTTCCTGGACCGGCTAGAAATTTCTATTTTCATCTACAACATCTACACCACAAACTGCATAGTTTCTATTTCCATTATACAACCTTGCTAAGTGGTTGAATCAGTCTTTAAACTATTCTGTTTGAAATGATACTCAACTCAGAATTTCTTGACTCTGCTTTATTGCAAGTATTATATTACTATTAATTTTTATGATAAATTTCAGATGTCCTTTTAGTTGCCTAATTATCATGTATACTGCATTTAATGTATTTTTACTTGTAGCCAAATTGTTTTTTCTGTTTTGACCCTAAGTATGATTTATTCTATTCCATACAGACCTTACTGTAATTCAGAAAGTATTTACAACATACACTAAGAACCAGGTTTTGTTTAATGCAAGTTACATATTGGCAATGTACTTTTATAGCAATTCATCACTTGGTCTGAAGGTTGGAATAACTTCATGTGTGTGAGGACTATTGCTATAATATAGTTGTATTGTACTACTTGTACATGAATATAATGTGCTAGTCTTTGTGCTGGACTTTAATACTTCCTTTTTAGGAATTTGAGCAGAACAATCCTTTGCTTTTTTATGCAATGGATTAGTCAATGCCTCCATCATCACCAGGTGGTGAAACAATAGTAAAATATAAGTCTACTAAAATGTCACCCAAGGGTTATGAGGAAGACATGATTAGGCCAATTATATAGGGGAATACGTTTTTTCCTCAGGCAATCACAAACAATCAGCAATCATCCACTGTCAATTTTTATTTTTTAAATTTATATAGCCACCCATCTCACATGCAAGTGGCTCTGGCTGGCGCACAATAAAGTTAAAAAAATACATATCTGAAACTATTAACAATTATTTAACAAAAAAATTAAAATTATAAGAACAGAGATAAAACAAAGAATAATAGACAAAGGGGTATTAAGATAACTGAAATACCTCACTAGTTCATCCATCCCCTGAGGTCCCCAAGCCTGCTGCCACAACCAGATCTTGAGGGACCTTCACAAGCTTAGAAGCAATGAAGCTATCCTTACCTCAGGGGGTGGAAGATTGTACAACATGGGTGCCATACCAGAAAAGGCTCAATAATATGTAATATTTGAAAGGGAGTGCAGAGAACATGACAGCTGTAATAGTCAACATGACACGTGGGAGAGACAAGAGAGGAAATTTAATCTCCTCAACCTGCTCCCATATCAGCATGCAGATATGCTACCATCAAGACCAAGTCTATCTCTCCATTTTTTGAGCTGAAAGGCAGTCCTTGGAAAGCAAACATCATTGAGTTATAGCTTTACATTTTCCTAACCTTTACATGAAGCCATGTGTTGGACTAATTGTAGTTTGAACAGTACTTTAGTTTTAATTAAATGTTTTTCAGATCTTCCATTCTTAAGCATAAAGCATAACGTAAGTGTATTGTTGCTACTGCTTCAATAGTAAAAACAAATATGGATAATTCTTGTATATTTGAGGTCTCCCACTAAAATCTTGCTGATCTATAGATGATTAAAGTTGTGTGAAGGTGCACAAAGTCAGAGACCATATAGAACCTCATGCTTTTCCTGGAAACCTGATTTTTTTTTTTTGTCCAGTAAGGATTATTTAGCATACAATCTAGGAGCATCCTTCCCAAATTAGAGTTGCTCTGGCTGTGATATCTCTAAAACACAGGTAAGTAAGTAAGTATCCATTCAGATAAGCAAAACCACTTCTTGATAGAACAATTTTTATGGGCTTATAAGTGGACTGCTAAGAAGAACTGTGCAAATTCTCTTTTAGCTGTGAGATCACTGAGGTGGTGAAAGGCTTTCTGCAAGAAGCTTCTGATCAGACTGACACCCCCAATATTAATTAAGTACTGAAATAGCTCATTATACAGTAAAGTATCTTAGCACAACATAGACCACTTAGGACTTTTTCACCCCTTATTGAAAAAGCACTTGGCCTCTGCAACTCTCAGCCTACATTAAATAATAAAAAGAATAATTTATATATTGAGGCTTAAGGCTTGGTTCAAATGAATAAAGGAAATATGAATTAGACTGAAAGCTCCCAGAAATGGTGATAGTATTAATATCCAATAAAACTTGAATATTATTTTAAAACTTCAGGTAAACAGAGATTGTTAAGAAATAGATGCTATGAAGCTCTCTGATGCCGGTGGGGAAAACAGCACTGATTTCAAACTACATTTTAAGCTGGCAAAGTGCATTTACTGCTTATGGGCGTGAGCAAATCAGTTTCCCATTCTTTTAGTGCAACAGGAATAAAAACTGTTTTTGAATATATTTATGTATCCACTTAAAAGAGAAAGAAAATAATTTAGATAGTAATTTCATTCTGAACTTGAGTTTAAAAGGTTAAGTTAGCATCTGAGAAAGATAATCTGGCTCACTGATCATAGCAGTCAGCAAACTCTGCAATCTGCATGAAGAAGGATATTTGTCATCATTAGTTGAGCTATGACAGCTGGTACCCAGGGTGTCCCAGATTCAAGAAGTGGCAAAGACACACTTTTTAAAACACTTTGGTAGATGGCAAGTTTCATCAGCAACTGGATATTTTGCAAAACGAGTTGAGACAACAGCTCTGTATGCCGCCCAGAGTCCTTTGGGAGTTGGGCGGCATACAAATATAATAAATCTAAATCTAAATCTCTGAATATAACTGCATTTTCCACAGTGTTTGCCTCTAGGCCACAAGTTACAACATTTTCCCTGAAAAATTATGGACATTTATTCATCTAAAAAAGGCATTGTACTTTTGTATGAAAACTATTGTAATAGTTTAAAGCACGACTAAATTCCAGTTTTTAAAAATGTGTTTGGAAACTAGTACTGTTCAGATTTAAAAACATATTAAAATGATGAGGAAAAACACCACACGATTTATTGTCATGGCGAAAATCATTCAGCAACTGAAATCTTCAAAGAAACACTTTAGATAACAACACAGTAGAGATATTAGAAATGCTAAATGTGTCCTTTATGCATAATCTAAAAACAACAACAGTTTTCTATTAAAGCTTGGAAATAAAATTCATAAGGTATAAATCAAATTTACTGAGAGTTGCAGCAAATGGATTTCCATATTTAAATAACAGAAATGGAATTCCTATTCTTAAAAAAATGCTTCTAAAAAAGTCAGGTCAACGGACTACAATATTCTTCAGCATTTTTCCATTTAAAATAAAGTCTAAAGTAAGTGAAGATGCGGTAGATGGGGCAATATTTCCTTTACTGCAAAGGCTTCTCCAGTTTCTTTCCTTAGCTTAATAAACATGATTTATGCCATTCTTTGCATTATTATGTAAACTACTTTTTCACAAATAAACTAATTTTTCTGCTAATGTAAAATCTATGCAAATACCGGCTGTCATTTATCAGGAAATCTGACAAGCATTCCATATTGGAAAGGGAAAATGAAACTGCCTAAAGAATAGAAGCAATTATTTTTGTATTTTCTCTTCCTCTGACTTAAGGCACAAAAGTTATCCATCCAGTTAAAACAGCAAATGAAATAAGGAGGGTTTTTTTTATTTAAACACATATGGCTTTTTGCTGCAATACTGATCACCACAGGGTCTACAGATGCCCATGGCTAAATTGTACACGGGCAGATGGACACAAGGGAAAACTGTGCTAATGTGGCATGGTGAGCAAAACAAATGAAGAGCTGAATTTTGGTAGGGTGGGGGAATCTTTCCATCTATTAAATTACGCCATTTGTTTGAGAAGTGCAAATTAGGCCAGTAGTAAGTTGCATGCAATAAATATTCCATGTTATTTCACTAAAAATAAAGTCAAGAAATGTGCAAAACAAAATCAAAAGGTAGAATCACAAATAGCAACCGTAAGGCACACAGAGCTGCTTTGCCAAAATAAATTACCAACACTGCTTTATTCTCACAAACAATGAATATGTTTAATGAGTACAATGAGGCAACTGTATTCTTCGTATGTTGCATTATTTTACCTTGCTAAAGGGAAATCTCCTGAGGTAAGCTGAAAATTACAAACATTAAGGGACAATCTAGTAAATGGGAGATTACTTACATATACCTCCTACTGCCAATGACAAGTCTATATTTATTAACTATTTTGTTTTATAGGATTATTAACAAAACATGTAGGGGTCTAAGTTAGCCGTTGATATATTTGAGAAATGATTTCCAGGGAAGAAAACGTGCCTTTGGTTGAATATTTGCTAAAAAATGTTCAGCATTATTTATGAGAGAGAACATTTTTGAAATATTTGTGTTTTCACTTGAAATTAATGTGATTTTTGATAGATATTGAACCCCAAATATGCTTTAAGTGTCATTTTAAGTTTCCTATTCTTTTCAATAAAAGAATTTTTTCCCCACACTCACATAACTATTTATTAGGTATATGCTGAAGACTTCTTTTTCATAGGAGAGATTGCTTCCAGAACTCAGACTATGCTGCATATATATGAATAATCAGCAGTGAAGAGTATTTGATTTCCAAAATTGAAACATATTTCTATGTTTGGTTATACATTATCAGATGTGATACATTAATCTTATAGATCTGATTCTGCAATTGTTACACAGAGACATTGTAAACATTTGTAAAACATATTCTTACTTGAAATGTTAGTTCCTGAAATTATTTTTATCCTTTTAATAGTACAGATGACTCAACTCTCATTAAAATTAAACTAAGCAATTTTATTGAATAAAGGATAACAGTCAACTGTTTTTTGTCCGAGGTGAATGTGTAACATATGTTCAGCTAAAAGTTCAATGTGATGTTAACATGATTTGAGTGAGTTCCGCCAGACTGAAGGTCATTTAGATATTTACTGAAAAGTATGTAACTTCAAAAATTATCCCATTGTAAAAAAAAGAGTAATATCTATGTCTATTTTTGTCAGAAATGATTAACACAGCATAAGAGGACTGCTCGAACATTATTTTGTAATAGAAAAATGGTTATTTTAGTTGATCAAAATCTTTCCACTTAAAAAAAATAAATAAATCTTGGTTTATTTCAGGTTTAAAGGAAAGGTTCATTGATCATTTTGAAATTTTAAAATTGTACAGAATTTAATCCTGTATCAAAAGAACTAATAATACCATGTTTACTTGATATGAAAATATTTTCCCCACATAATTTCCTGAGAAGTGGGATTGGCATTTGGTTAAAAGAACTAGACAAACCATGTCCTGTTGGGTCATCATTTCAGAGATATGTCCTTACCTAAATGGAGAAACAGAATGTTCATAGGTAGGCACAAAAGCGGTCGAAGCAGAAGTGACTTCTGAATTCTTGCTGGCTTCCCTATTGAGTTTCATTGTGGGAAGCTGGCAGGAACCATCAGAAATTTTCCCCCTTCCCTTCCGTTAGATAAGTCAGTGGCTGCTGAGTGGAGGGGAGAACAAGGAATTGTGAGACTGGCTGGGAAACTATCATGGAATATTGAAAATGAAGAACATGTGACCACAGCACCAGCCCAGAAGCAGCCAATAGCACTGAAGAAGCCACAATGTCCCCAAATTTCACTCCCTTGGGAGTCATGTGTTCAGAATTTTGGACATTTTCTGAAAGTTCATTTGAACCAATTTTTGGTTCAAAAATTGTGCCTTGTTTCTATTGTTGAAGATGGTTTAAATATGAATGATAATGCATATGCTCATCAGTTCATTTTGTTAAATGTTACAGGCAATTAATTTTAATTAGCAATTAATTATTTACTAAATTCAGTGTTGTCCTGAGGGATACATACAGTGCTGATTCTAAAGCTACAAATCTATTTTTATATGATGCAAAGAATCAGAACTTAGCCTTTCTTCCTAACAATGATACTAAAGGCAGCTTTATCTGCACACCTGCATTATATCTGGATAAGGAAATGCAACTTCTTCACATTGCCTATACTTATTTTGAGAAAGTTTGAAACATTCTTTGCAAACTGCATACTTTTCCCAGATCTTCAGAAAAACGATTGTATCCTACATCCCTTTCCAACATACCGAAGAGGAAAAATTATACCTACGGTACTTATACTTAAATATAACCTTTGACTAGCGGAAGATCTATACATACACACACATTCCTTATACTTAATAGATATGCTGACAAACATTCCTTTTACAATTAATTGATTTGAAAGTACCCCCTTTCCTGCCTACCATGTTTTTCCTTGACATCACCAAGTACTTCAGAAGAACTCAAGAACATCCAAGGAGAAACAGATTTGCATTACAGCAATTAGTTTGGGACAAAGATTGGGTATGAAGTTGTTGTTGGTATTGTTACTATTTGTAGTATTGGCCATCTTTAAATCTTTTATTGAATATTTTTTCAAAATATAAACAATATATTCCTTCTTGGAGTAGTTTCAGATAAACATCCAGTCTTTAATTTGTTAGCTGTTCATGTATATTCCGGATAACATCTGTATGTCATAATTCTTCAGTATACAATTAAATAGAAATATTCAGCCGAGTATATGATAGTATATAACAGAAATCAAGAGTGAACACTAAGTCTATTAAAAACGAACCATTAGTTTTTCAAAGTTTCAGGGAAATCTTTTTCATTGCAGGAAGCTAACAGAAGTAATTCTGGAATTACTTCTGGAATTTATTGGATTATGCCAATAAAAGTTACCAGTTCAATACTAAAAAGGGAAAAATCTGAAAATGAAAGCATGGTGCAGCTTATTTGACATGGAATGTTAAAGAAATGAATAACAAAATATTTGATGCTTACTTCAGGTTTTAAACATAATTGTTTAGATAACATTCTGAGCACAGGTATCAAATTCCTAGAGACAGTAAACACGAAACTAGCAGTCTCCAATCCACTTGCTTATTCTGACACCCTGAAATTCCTGGTTGACTACTAGCTCATCCAGTTAGTAACAGAGGAGATTTGGGAGATGACATTTCTTTTTCTAACTGCTTATCAACCTACTTTAAAAGTTGTTTAGAACAAGTTTGTGTTGTATATTTACTATATGTAACACTTCTGCCTGGTTGAAATCTGGTATGTTTGTTTTTGAGGAAGTGATTTAAATAAAAAGATTAAATGATATTTTAAAAAAATATTCTTGAAACCCATGCATAATATTTGAAGCATGAGAACTGTTCTGGCACTAGTCTGCTTCACTGAATTATAGTAAACTTCCTTTTAGTCTTTGACGTTCTTCTTTCTTTCAGTTGCTGAGGTTCTTCATCACAATGTCAGTGCTGGAACATGTTTAAATCCACAAATACTGGATATTTTTAAAAAGGCATTAAGGCTATAATCCTATGCTCATTTATCTTGGAATGATTTCTTTGGATCCAGAAGGACCTACGTCTAAGCAAACAAGAAAAGGAAAATGTCTTCTGGAAAAGGCTATTCGCTGTGTATCATCCTTTATAGTTGATATATTGAAAATGTCTCCTAAGCAAGATTTGTAATGGCTAGTGATAATTCACCTTCAAAGATGAAAAAAAAAGATTATTTAAGTAGCCCCTTTGTTCTCTGTATTTTAACTAAGACTACATCATAGTATATGAAAATCAGTTAAAAGCTACTATTTTTATATTAATTTATAATAAATAATGTAGTGCCAGCACAGGGAGTGACCCATTGGCACTTTCTCTTGCCAGTGTTTTAAAGGAAGCTAATAGCATTCCTTCAAATTGTAAGCATTCTCAGATATTAAATACCATAATGTCCAATAAATGTCTACTAGTGCTATGGAGACTTACAAGAGGCAACCATTTTCAGTTTAAAAGTGTATGCTTCAGGACTTATGATTCCATAGCATTCATGGTTGACAATTCGTGTTCTTTAGTTTGGTTTGTGAACACAACACTTATGTGAATTATACTCGCATGGAGCAGTAATATAAATGTATTTGAAATGCACACTAAATCCATTAATATTTAAGACTTCTAAACTAATTTAAATTAGATTTTCCTACCTTGCAAATTTTCAGAACTGGTAAATTTTAGATACTGATGGCATAAACCTATGTATTCAGGAATAAATGTATAAGTTCAGTGGAAATATAATATGTATGGGATAAATCTTGAAAATATATTTTATAGATTTCATGCTGTAAACCTTATATTTCATTATACAATTAAGAAATTTTCAAACAAGTGTCAAAATAGCTTTTCACTTGAAACCCCAAAGCTTTGTGATATGAAACAATTGCATAAGCTTTTTTATTACAATATTTCACATTAAAAGAAGACAATCTATGGGGCAGTTTATTTCAAAATTAATGGCAATCACTCCATTTATTTTTGTTAGCAACAAAAAATAAATTAAGGTTGTAAGGGATATTGGATATTATCTATTCAACACCCTGTGTAGTGCAGGAATTCTCATAATATCCTCATACCATAGAGAAGTGGCTACTTGTTTCAAAGGTCTAGAAAACCTCCAATGATGGAGCACGCACAATCTCTGGAGGCAGGCTGTTCTACTGCTTAGAAATTCTCACAGAAACCTCCACGTCTCAAGTTTGGATCTGTCTCCCTTAAGATTCCACCAATTGGTCTTAGCCAAGGATGCTATAAAGAAAACATTCACATACCCTGCCCTGTGACATCCCTTCATGTATTGGAAAAGCGTGATCATGTCTATCCTTGGCTTTCTTTTATTTAAGCTAAGCACATCAAGTTCTTTTAACCACTTTTCATAGGATTTAGCCTCTTAGACCCTTACCATTTTTGTTGCTCTTCTCTGAACTCAACCATAAAAATTGTAGATACCTCAGAGCTGGTAAAGTACACACGAGTTGATTTTGCTAGTCTTGTGGAATTTCAGTACTTTAACAAGTAAATATATTTCTATTATTTGATATACCACATTTGGAATGTCCCTACATTTCAAAAATAGTTGCCATAAAACCAAAAGCTAAAAATTGGAGGGGCCTAATCTGTTTAAAAAAAAATAGGGCGTGTCAATTTTTTCAACTTTCAATTTCCAAACATAAGGGGTGCTCAAAAGTTGTGACATGCCATAGTTCCACTAATACAGCTTTAGTTTGTTTTTAAATGTGAAAAATCTCAATAAAAAGTATTTAAAAAAAAAGTTGTGACATGCCTTGGGAATATTAAAGATATTTTGGTTACTTTTATATAATTTAGATATGCTTGGTAACTACATAAATATAACTTTTTAACATTTTGTTTGTGTCATATAAATACTGAATATAGCGATACCGATAATTTTAATAGCAGTGTTTTGTTGATTGTCTTTCTATCTTGCATTTTATGTAATAATATCATGACTGCTTATCATATATAAAATTAAATACTCATAAGTTATTAATTTGAATATGAAAGACTATCAGAATACGTGAATACATTTTTGTATATATTTGGGGGTATAATTCCACAGATTTATGTAGGAAGATCTTTTTATTCTTACAATAAAATTATGGACAAATCTCTCTAGCTGATTTATAAATGGATAATTTATTCAAAAAAGGATATTCTATCTCTTAAAGATTTAAAGAAAGACAACACTTGAATGAACGTAACAAAAGTTTTAGTAGGACTTCACGTACACCTAACTTCTTTCAATTATGCCCAGAAGTGATTTCAAAAGCAATGACTTTATTTTTCCTCAATTAATCTTGTAGCTTTTTCATATATTCCTAAATCAAAATACAGGTGTTATGAATGGTAGTCAAATGCAAAATACCCAATTGCACATCTACAAATCCTATTCACAATTTATGTCTTTGTATACCAATACTAGCTAGCCTCTGAAGAGTACAAGCTACTGAAGGGGGAAAAATCCCTGGTATCAAATATCTAGTCTTTGCAATAATTAAGTGACATCAATTAGTGATGTGCTCTTGTATATTAGCATCTCGTTAACAGTTAGTTCTGTCTACTTCTATCTAATAGTGAAAAAAGAATTATTAGAAACCTTTTTGTTCTACTACTAGTTTTAGGTATGACAGAAAGCTTTTCTAAAAATTTATTTCCTGCGTTACATTTTAGAAATCATGTTTACAAAAGGGATTACTTTATGCTTTCAAAACTGTTCATCTAATACATGTTGCTATATTTTCAAGGTCCGCACAGAATATTTTAGTTGATTAATCGTATTTAATATAAAACAGTAGTGCAAATTTTATTGGGTGACCTACTGCAGATGAAATAGATTAAAGGAAATTAATCCTTTCTGATTTTAATGACCACTTGAGCTTTCTCAAAGTAGGATTCTTAAATGTCACTGTTGGATTGCTTAACTGAAATCTGGCATGTAGACATGCCATACTTTTCTTGGTTACCTTTTTTTCACTTTTTTTGTAAATGTAACTTTGTGCAAAAAAAAAATGTTTAGGTTAAAAATTATTCCAACAATACACACTATTTTTATTTCAAAGAAGAATTAGAACGTACATACATGAGTGACTGTTCCCAACCTGCACCTAGTATTATATAAATCTAATATAAATGACATCCTGGAATTATAATGAGAATTTTGATAGAAGGCCATAGCTAACTTGTATGAATTGAAGCAGCAAAATTACTGTGGATTATCTATAGTCCAAAAACTCATTTGAGCTACACATAGTCCGCAAAAGAAATGTAGTATCTGTGTTTTTCAAGGATCATCTGAGAAAAGACAGAATCAGGATTTTAATGATTGGGGGGGGGGAATGCTGTACTTCAAAAATGCAGGATATGGATAGATCTATATCTCTCTAAATGTGTACAAGGTGGGCTTTATGATTATTTTTTCCCCTTGGCTACACTGTAATAGTGATCATAACATGAGGGAAAAGAGGGAAACAAAAAGCAATAGCTGGTCTTGAACTTCATTACCACATCGTAATTGGGGTAAAGAAGGTATGAATTCTTCTTAGCCAAAGTGAATGGGCAGCAAGGCCAGCATGGGACTGGCGTACCCTTTCGTCACTTAACTTAAAAAGAGTCACAATGTAGAAAGCTGAGTAAACTTTATTTCCAAAGATGAATGGCATGCATGAAAGATTTGCTATGCTTACTCTTTGGGGAATGGAAGGAGGTTTCTTTCTTGGGTGTATATGTAGCAAAGTCCTGAGGCAGAACAACTATAATTACACCGTATCTTAATCTGTAGAAGAACATTGAAACCCAACCTGAACTGTTTTAGACACCAAATACATATATGTATGAAGAGGTCATCAGTAATGTAATTATGCATATTTACTGCTGATACAGTATACATTTTTAAATATTATAAACCAAAAAGCATTGAGAAAAAAATAACCTTTTAAAATTGCTTTTTCAGCCTTTGAACAGGGCTCTGTTTGTAACTGCTACCAAAAAAAAAAAAAAAAAAAGATCAGAAGTATCACCAAATGTGCTTGGAAGATAAATTTCTGGTTATTTTATTTTGGAAAAAAAAAGCAATAAAATTAATTGTCTGTAGATATGTGTTTGTTTAATTTACTGCAAAAAATAAATTTATTGTGGTGGCAGGGGTATGAATTATGAAAAGAAGAAAACACAGTTAAAATCAGACACATTCAATGAGCTTTCAAACACACTGCATCAACTGGGATAAATAATTTAATAACTCACTTTGTGTGCTGTCTCCTCAGTGTTGTAGACAGTTATTAAAAAAAAAAGAGTACGAATGTGTAGAATTACAACTACACAATATGCAAAATGTGTTATAAATGAAACGAGTATGCATGTATCTTTAACTAAATTTGGCTTCTGAAACAATATAGGAATAAAAGAATAATTTTTGACAAAATATTTTTATATCAATGTCTGGAAATTCTAACTGCAACAAATCATGCAAAAGTGGACAGGTCAAAGCAACTGGAGAGGAAAAAAGGATTTAACATTTTACTACAATTATCCCTTTTATTCTTTACACAATAATACATTTATCAATTATTTTGATAATAAACTTCATGATACTAAAATTAAAACTTAAACTTATATCCAGTGGGTATATAGCGCGAAGAAAAGTAAAAAGTACAGTGCTTAAAATTGTGAGAATATCAGCCCCAAACAAGCATCTCTAATGCACAATTACTTTAAGCCAATGCATTTGGGAAAGCATTTATTGAGTCCAATCCACTGCCACCTATTTGAAAAGCACTGTGATTCTTGGTATTTTGATTCCATGAAATTAAAATAAAATAAAGTTAATAAAATTTGACTAGTCGGTTAAAGTGATTTTAAAATAATAAATGGCTGAGTTCATCTCAGGTTTGGCAACTCTGCTAGTTTTACATATCTAATAATTCATTTGTGTGTCTTCCTAAATGTTTGAAATTTAATATGATCATTTCTATTTCATATAAATGGAAATAAACTAGTGTGTTTTATAACTTATTTGTATTTTATTAGCTGCCTGACTCAAATAGCACACTTAAATATACCAAAACCCTTTGAATCAGTAGTGGCAAATGCTGAAATAATAATAATAATTAACCCTAAGAGAAGATAAACCTGATCTACAGAACTTGGCTTAGTGATCTCAAGAGGATTTGGTAACAGCAGTGGGATATGCATATTTAGCTAGAAGTAAGGCCCACTGAGAATGCTCTTCAGCATATAAAGACTGCAGTTTAAGCTATCAAGCTCTTAGCAATCCAGTTTGATTGCTGAGGCCTATAAATTATGGTTTGCATTTTATATTTTAAGCACCAATCAAAATGTATTTACAGAATATATTCTGCAAGAAATATTTACCCCCAGGAAGTATAACAGGATATTCTTAAGCCCATTCTGACAATCATTACAGTCCAAGCAAAAAATCTCTGATTTTAGTGGGACTTATTAGACTCCTGGGTTAAGGTCTGCGTTTTGCTACAATGTCAGTGTAACTCAATGCTTCACACTGTATGCCTTTTCTCAGCAGGCAACCAAGGGAGGGAGGGAGGGAGGGAGGGAGGGAGGAAGCAAGGAAGGGAAGAGGATTCCTGAGGTCTTAGGATTTCAGTTGTTAGAGCTTTGCTGCATCTCCTCTGAGAAGAGAATCTAAATGGCCGGCTGGTGTCACGTACCATTTTATGTTTTCAGCAAAAAGCTGGCGATTGGAGAAGGCAATCGGAAAGCCCTGATACGTCAGAAAGCGGAGGCAACTGCAGAAGCGCCCTCTAGAGACCTCTCTCGGGTTCCGCAGGCCCGGGCCCTTCGCTCTGCACAACGCTCCAGCGCGAATCACCCTTCACGGTGGTCCCCAGAGGAGAGGGCTATGTCCATCGGCCAGCTCAATCCAGCCCGGCCGGTCGGTCGGTCCTCGCTCCGGAAGGCAAAGGAGTAAAGGAAACGGGAGGCCTGTCGCGCTAGAGCCAAGTGGCCAACGAAGAGCTCGCCATTCTTGGGTGAGCAAGGTCTCCCAGAGCGCCCCTTCACCTGTTGGCGGTCCCTGCCGCCTGGGACTCTCCGGGGCAGTCCAGAAAGTCAAGCGCTGACGCGGCTTCTGGCCAGTGGGCCAGAAGCCCCACCTGGGGGGGGGGGGGGGGAGGAAGGAGGGGTGGGGATGAGTCGCCAATGGAAACGTCTGCCTGTGCAGCCCTCGGGGCCCGATGGGAAGCCGCTCCCATAAGGTTCAGCTTGGTTTGGAAGTGGCCTTGGTGCCATTTCCTACCCGGCCGCCCGTTACCGGCGGGGAAGGGCGCTCAGAGATCAGAAGCGCCGACTCGGGGAAAACGTGGCTCTCTCGGCTTCCGTCGGGCGATCAGCGAAGCCGCCGAGGCTCAGCTGGAGGCGTTTGCAGGCCGGCGCGCTCTCCGCGGCGGTTAGCAGGGTTCGCATCTTCACCGCCGTCCGATTTAAATGCCCGCCCACGCGGACTCGCCTCGGACCGTTCGGGTGCTGGAGCGCCGCGTGGCCTCTGGCGTGTTCCACGATCGGAGCATCGGAGTTCGAAGTCGAGGCGCTTTGGAAAGGGGGAAAAATCGGGCTCGAGCAGAGGGCTTAAGCGATGCGTCTGAGGGGTGAACCCCACAAAACTACACCAGGGGGATCAGGAATGCAATTTTAGGGAGGGAAATAAGCCCCTGAAACAGTCTCAGCGCACCGTAAGGCCGTATGTTTCCCACCAGCATCCAGGAGAATGAAACGAGACCTGGAGGCCGAAGGCCGTTTGCCTGGGGAGCCCCGACTTTACAATGTGGAAGAAGGTCCCGCTGATCTCGAGGGCTTAAATCTCGCCGATGCACGCCTCCCGCTTTCCGCTTTCCGGATGGCGCTTAAAAGTAATGGTAACCTTAAGAGGCCCTCGGGGTTTCGAAAAGCCCCTCCAAGTACCGGACGCTCCCGCAGGTCACCTCCCCTCCTCGGGAACCGCTTTTCTGGGGCCAGCGCCCCGTAACGAACTGCTGTGCTGGGAGGCGTCCTACAAATATGCCCCACTTCAGCTCCTCCTGGGATGCTCCTTGCGGAGAGAAACGCTGTCCCGGCCCAATGCCAGTATGAGCTCCGCTAACCTGGCCCACCCCCTCTGCCACACGTGTCCTTTTAGTTAATCCCGAATTCACACGAGGGTAGACTGCCCACTTCGGATCATTAAAAGACATTTGTTTTTGCAAGTATGTCCAGAACACTCAGCGTCTCTTGCAGATACCTCTGTTACACAATCGCAAAGAAGACAACAATGCACCTAAATCACTAACAAACACAAATCGTGCTGACCACCCGATGCGTGGCTTCAGAAACTCAGTCCGGAAAATTGACAAACCCGGTCGTCCACGGGATATACCTCGTTCGTCTATCTGGCACTCTAAGAAGACAACATTTGCATCCGATCGATCAAGACCCGTCAAATCGCTCTTCATGCTATTTAACTGGGCTTGGAAGAACAGGGGAGGCTCCTCTTGGCATTTGAGGTCAAGGTTAGGAAACTTCTTAACACTAGACTGGCCAGCTGACCAGTGGAAAACTGTCCTGGCGGTTTCCAACGGCTATGAGGCAGCGCCAGTTGAGCCCTGTTCAGAAAAGCAGAGGGTCCCCGCTCTCTTTCTCCAACAGCGAACCTCTTCTCCAGTTTGCTGGTCGAATGGTGGTGGGCTTGTGACACCTGCAGTCCCGTTTGCGCCAGAAAGCGGCTCTGACGGCGCCTTTCGAGTTCCTCGAAGTCTTTTCCTGGCGGCACCGCCTTTAAGCGCCCTCTCGATCATTCCCCATGGATAGGCCGCCTGGCTGGTCGTTCTGTGCCATCAGCGCCCTACCTTTACTTTGTGCGTTTCTCTCTCTGCCGCCAAGAGAGGGATTAATTAACCGGGCTGGAGCTGAAAGAGGCTGCCGTGACGAGCCCAGTGGCGATTGGCCGCCCGCCTGCCTGGCCCTGCCTTTATAATTTCCACACGAGTGCATCTGGGTTCTTATACAAACCAACAGCCAGCTTCTTCTGATACATACACACACCGAGAGAGAGAAGCACCGGCACTTCCTTTGCAATCTAGCCACCCTACACACATGGTTGCTACTCCGAGAGAAGCTCACATAAATATATGTATCCAGAGGTGTAATTCAGACTATTGGAAGGCTTGCTAAATCTGTTCAAACTTTTTTAAACTTTTTTTTTCCCTAACAGCAGATTTCTATGCGTTTTGCTGTTCACTCAAAGATCCTCTAACGGCACCCATCTGAGCACATCGAAGCAGGGTGTGTGTTTGATAAGGATCGGAGATCTGTCCAGAACTAAACGGTCCATCTAGCAGCAGCAAGAAAAAGCATCTGAGCTGGAAAGGAGCAGAAACGCCGCCTCCGCCTCCTAGCGCCTTTTTTATAACCTCCTGGTTACGTTTCCGAGCGTAAGACAGTCTGATTCTCCTCTGAAGTTGGCTCCAGCCTTAGCAGCCGCATTGGATCCCACAGCATACTGCGAGACTCCGGTCTATAATCCGGATCTCTGCCCCAACATGATCGCAGCCCAGGCCAAGCTGGTTTACCATCTCAATAAGTACTACAACGAGAAATGCCAAGCCAGGAAAGCGGCCATCGCGAAAACTATCCGAGAAGTCTGCAAAGTGGTCTCGGACGTGCTAAAGGAAGTGGAAGTGCAGGAGCCCCGCTTCATCAGCTCCTTGAACGAAATGGACAACCGCTACGAGGGGCTGGAAGTCATTTCGCCCACCGAGTTCGAAGTGGTCCTTTACCTGAACCAAATGGGCGTTTTCAATTTTGTGGACGACGGCTCGCTGCCCGGTTGCGCGGTGCTCAAACTGAGCGACGGGCGCAAGAGGAGCATGTCCCTTTGGGTGGAGTTCATCACGGCCTCGGGTTACCTCTCAGCCCGCAAAATTCGCTCCCGGTTTCAGACGCTCGTGGCCCAAGCCGTGGACAAATGCAGCTACCGAGACGTTGTGAAAATGGTGGCGGACACCAGCGAGGTGAAGCTGCGGATCCGGGATAGATACGTGGTGCAGATCACGCCGGCGTTTAAATGCACCGGGATCTGGCCCAGGAGCGCTGCCCACTGGCCCCTGCCCCACATCCCCTGGCCGGGTCCGAACCGCGTGGCCGAGGTCAAAGCCGAAGGCTTCAACCTCCTATCCAAGGAATGCCACTCGCTGGCGGGCAAGCAGAGCTCGGCCGAGAGCGACGCCTGGGTCTTGCAGTTCGCCGAGGCCGAGAACAGACTTCAAATGGGCGGTTGCCGAAAGAAATGCCTCTCGATCCTCAAAACGCTGCGGGATCGCCACCTGGAGCTACCCGGGCAGCCCCTGAACAACTACCACATGAAAACCCTGGTTTCCTACGAGTGCGAAAAGCACCCGCGGGAGTCGGACTGGGACGAGTCTTGCCTGGGCGACCGCCTCAACGGGATTTTACTGCAGCTCATCTCCTGCCTTCAGTGCAGGCGGTGCCCGCATTATTTCTTGCCTAACTTAGACCTCTTCCAAGGCAAACCTCACTCCGCCCTGGAAAACGCAGCCAAACAAACGTGGCGGTTGGCGAGGGAAATACTCACCAACCCCAAAAGTTTGGAAAAACTTTAGGAGGCCGAGGAGACGCAGCCGTCAACTATTCAGCCGCCTCCTTCTCTTTCGAGGATTCTGTGGGGAAAACTCAGGTGCTGCCAGCCGACCACGCGAAACGCCAGCCTGCAACAGAAGGGAGAGGCCGTCCCCGCAGGCGAAGCGCACCGCAAGGATTACGACTTGTCACCAACCTGGCGTCCACCTCCCGTTCGGGAAAACAAAACAAAGAGTGTTATTATCACCTGGGGAGAGGCAATAGCGGCTACACTTCAGCCTGCCTGCGAGCATTGCTGAACAGAAACCAGACCGGGGGGATTATATTAACCAGGCCAGTATTTTTTTTTATTTTTATTATTATTATTATTTTTTGCGCGAGGCTACCCGAACAAAGAAAAGCAAACAAGCCTACCGCGGTTGTCTCCCCTCCCCTCCCACCCCTGTACATTTTAAAACGTTGTATGGAATATTGTGATCTGGCATTGTCTTTGAAATTGTGGATGTTAGTGTTTTGTGAATTGGTGAAAAAGTTTAAATTGCCATTGTTGGATACTTCAAGACATTTTCTGCTCAAGAAGATACTCTTTCAAAAGGTACATTTTATCATGGTACTTTATGTTTCTTGTCTTTTGAAGTGTCTAAACTTAAAAGTTTACATTTTGGTTTCAAATATATTGCTTGTTCTCTTTGTAACATTCCATAAATATACTTGAAATGTTATTTAAATATATTCAGAAGAAATTTTGACCTTGTCTATATAATTGTGAATATTGGAATTATATATTGGAAAAATGCACTTGAGATACACTGGATAATTACTTTTTGTGATTTAAATTTCTGTTGTTGATTTTATTTAATTACAAATTAATAAATACAAGTAAAAGAAATATGGCAAAGCTTTCAGTGCTTCAATATGGGATGGTACTGCATTTCCCAAGGCACGTAAGTTAAATCTCCGGTGGCATTTTACTTATGGGTTTTTTTAAAAAGGGATAACAGCCCCAAAACGGGTCTCAGATCCCATCAACAGCTGCCACACAGGACGGTATGGTAATTAACCGAGTAACATTTTTACAACCTCTTAGGAAATAAATCTGCTCATCAAGGATTTACTAGACTGCATTAACTTGGCTGCCTGTTTTTCTCAGAATCTGTATCTCTGGAGGCCTAGTTGGCCACAAAATTAGCACTTCAAGAAAAGGGAGGGAAATTTATATAGAGGGCAAAGATCGATCTAACAGCCCCAAGGTTATGGTTCATTCTTCCTTGAACTTAAAGCCCATTACGCTGGTCATCAGCCAGTTGCAACCGGGAAAGACAAGCGCCGGCTTCTCCGGACGCCCTTCGGGACGAAGGTGCCCGGCCGCATCCACCAGGGCTTCAGCGCTATCCTTGTAGGCAGACAAGCCGGGGGACGAGTCTTTCTTCCTGAGGTAGATCATGCTTAAGCCCAAGGGCCAAAATCAGAGGGAGCAAACAGCTGCGAAGTGAGCCGCAGCTAATCCTGACTCCGCTTTCAAGAACCAAAGGTGAACAACAAATCCCCACTGAAATGCAGCCTACTTTGCTGTACCATCAGAGTCTGGCACCTTTTCTTTTCTAAACCGGCGTTAATGAAGGTTTAGATAGCATTTTACGNGCTGCTGGTCGGCGTTAAGGCAGAACTCTCTGCTTCCGCTCTCGGAAAATTGAGCGGGATCCTGGCTCCACTTTCAAACCAAGCCCCGTTCAACAACCCCTCCTCTCCCTCTGGAGCGCACCCTCCCCCCCCGCCTCCGAAAATCAGGTCCTTGAAACGGGGCGGTTTATTTTCTCTTAGTTCTAAGGAAGCGCCTGGTCTGCAGTTGTATGTTCAAGGATGGGGTCTGCAGTGGGGGGGCCCTCCGTTACCTCCAGGGAAAACCAAACAGTTGGCTTCAACAGCGAAAACTGCCCACATTCGCTCAAAGACCCCAGGCTGGCAGGACTGGTGGTGGTGGTGGTGGGGGGGGGGGAGACTGATAAAAGGAAAGGTCGAAGTAACCGTGGATTTTATACCCGTTGTAGCTGCAACGGATCCAGGAGGAAGGAAGGGGAAAGAGAAGGAGCAGTGGCCGGTTCCCCCCCCCCGCCCGTTCTTCAAGTGAGAGTTGCAGCAAACCACCCGCCGCTCTCCCTTCCCGGCGCTTTACTCACTTTTGGGTCGATTTTCTTGAAGGCCGAATCATCCTCGTCCACCTCGAAGTAGATCTCGGTGGTGGTAATGGAGAGCGTCCCCTTGGCCACTATCACTGGGGCTATAAGCTGCGCCGGTGTGCTGAGGACCACGGGCCCTGCAAGACAAGAGCGGCGACGTCAGGATGCGGCACTTCGGAGGCAGATTGTGCCCTGCTCCGTTTCCTTTGCCGAAAATGAAAGCGCAGCTTTTGTACTCGGGGGACAAGGCGCCAGCAGGCTGGTTGCTGCGGGTTTCCTAAAGCGGGACCCTGCGCTGCACCAAAGGGTGCTCCGACCCAGGGACGGCGGGAGAAGAAACAAGATTGCCTGCGTCTTCTAACCCCAACTCAATGCGAGACCTCGGACTCTCCGAGACTGAGAGATCTGGTTGGGAAGTGTTCTTTCATGGGAAACTAAATCGTAACTGAAAATATTTTATGAATGGTGGATATTTAGGTATCTTAGTAGTCCCACTGAAGATGACTAGAGTAAAATCAGGGTTGCCTTTAATTGTGCTGCTTTCCCTCCAAGTATCTTTTAGTTCCAAAATCAGTTCATTACAGTGTCCTATCAGCAAGGACATATTTTGATTTTTATTATTATCTCTCACTTTAGTCAAGGCTCATTTTCAACACTATACAACCGTCTGCAAGGCTTCTGATGCTGTTTTGTTTGTGTGGGTGTGCTCACATATTTGTAAAAAAAAAAAAAGTAGCTATTACAGTACATTGTGTGTGTCGGGGGGGGGGGATCACAAATCGATTTTTCTCCCAAGATGCCAGAAATATTCTCGTAGCCGCCACCATTTAATTTCTAAACAGGCTGTTTTAGGCTGCAACCTTTCCTGGGACTAAGCTCAACAGGACTTACTTCTGAGTAAAAAAGGAAAGCTTGGCATTAAAATCTGGTTTCTGGCAGAAATATTTTTAAAACAGAAACCCACCGAAAAATAACAGCAATTTTAACAAAATTAATTTGATTTCCTGAACATAAAAGACGATTTTGACAGAAATATGTGCCGATTTCATTAAGTCTTGTTTCCAAATAAATGTGAGCAAAACGCAATCAAGTTTATCTTAGCAAGGGAAACCTGAAACTAAGTAGTGGATATTTCTAACAATTGTAAGAATAGGAAAATGCTTTACAGAATTATTCGATAAGATAGCAATGATTATTGCTACCAATAAGATGTAAATATAGCATGACAACAAGAGGGAATCGAAGCCCACGGATTTCGTTATGTAATTGTATTATATGATATATTCCATCTATGCATAACGTATTAAAAAAACTGAGAGAAGGATCAGGATCGAAATTAAGGCGTAATCCTAAAATGAAATGGAGAAATAAATCCAGATATCCATTCAAGAAATCCGAAATATAATACCTTCTAGAAGCTAGAATAACTAAGTATTGCCCAATGAAAGCACCTCTTCCTGCCGAATCCAGTTTCCTTAGTCTGGGGAGCAGGGAAAAAAAATAAATCAATTTTCTAATGTGTTCCTTTCAAATGTGGGTCTCTCTGCCAGCGGCCGGGTTAAGTTGCCAGCCACCCCATCGCCTTACTTTTCTGGCTAAAGTTGGTGGTGGCCTGGGCTCAGAGCCGCAACGGAGCGCTCCCTCTCCGCGTACCCACGGATTTCTGGAGGCCCACTTCTCACCACTCACTTAACTCGCATGCACCCTCCAGCTGCTTGACGCGAGTGGCTCAGCCCTGGTTTCCGTGCTAACTTCCCTCCTAGCGGCAGGCATCGCCTCTCACCCTACCCCCCCCCCCGCGTCCCTTTGCAGAGTCCAAAGCAACGCTCCGTTTGTCGCCTATGACAGCTTTCAGGCAAGCCCACCAGGGGCTGGATAATATTGATACAAACTCTATTTTCTTTCATTTTCTTGTTTTGCTCTCTCCTAATAGGCCACCCTGGCCTCTTGACCCCAGTCAGCTGATCCGGATCACATGCGCTGGGCTCGGCTGGCTCTCCGCCCCCCCCCCCGCGTCGCCTCCCGCTCTCCCTCCCCGCGCTCGGCGGAGCGCTGTCCTGGCGCGCCGCTGGCCAGGCTGCCGTAACGGCCGGGCTCCTGCTAGGGGCAGGGGATCGATCCGAAACGGCGCTTTAAAGGCTCATCAATCTTAATCTAGGTTGCTCAAGTAATTATGCGCGATTCTCTCGTGCGATTACAAGTGGATTTGGGTTTGGATTCCCTGGGCTCTTTCCTTTGTGTTTAACGGTAAAAGGAGCTCCTCCAGACAGCAGCGCCCTGCCTGCCCTGCCCTACTCTCCCGCGGCGACCCGCCTCGCCGGTTCCTCTTCCCGGGGCTCTTTAACCCTTCCTGGCCGGCTGCCTCTCCCAGCGCTCCGGCTTTTCAGGCCACAGCGCTAAAATAAAAGGGCGCTAAAGATGGTGCAGTTGGGGAGCCGCCTGGTAGTCTATCATTATAAGGCGGCGTTTAGTGGGATTCTCTCGTTCTCAGAAGAAAGATCGGGTACTTAACCCAATTACCTCCCAGTTCTCCGCTTGTTATATGAACCAAATAAAAACCAAGCGGTTGGTAGTTGGTGGTCAGAAGGCCAAAGCCTATAACACGAAATCTTTTCCGAAAGAAGGTGAAGTCTTTCGTGGGCGAGGCGCGAGCACAACCGGGGGGGGGGGGAAGGGGACCATGAAAGAATGGTCCAATATTTAAGAGGATATACTTTCTGAAACTGCTGCTGGAAAGAAATGAATCAGGAAGATGTGGCCGTGCGCAAGAGAGGCAAGTCACGGCACCCCCTTAAAAAGACTGAACCTCGCGAAACCCACTGCAGGCCTGAACCAAAACCAACCACGGAATCACTAAACCCGGCGTTTTTATTTAACCACGCGATATTTCCATTAACACGTTTATCACATATACCAACAAAACTCTTCCTATTTCTGGGGGGGCCACTCCTATCTTATTGGGGCCAGAAGAAACACTGACTCCAGCTTCCAGGCGAGCCCCACGGACGCGCTTCATCCTCGAAAGATAAAAGGCGCAAAGGATCTAGCTCCGCCCACTTCGATGGCTTCGAGCCTCGGCGATGCGCTATTCAGAGGGGCTGCAGGGACCCTCTCTGCGGACGGGGGCGGGCGAAGAAGCGACCCGAGCCCTTCAGGATCGAGTCTACCGCTAGAATGCCATTTCCCCATAACCTGTTTACGTTCTGTCTCATTCGGAGTTCCTGTCGCTGAACATCTCTCCCCCCCCCTCCAAACCCTAGAAAAGGCGCAAATGAAACATGCACTCTTAATGGTATGTCATTTTCAACACTTTTCCTTTGGAAATCTCCAATTACAACTTCCAATACCACGGCACATTTAAGGAGCGCTGAGTCTTTTTGTTACAGCCTTCAGGGAGCGAAGCAGCCACTGGGAGAATACCAAATTAATCCACTCCAGCTATAGAGCAGGAGGATTATGATTTAATCCCCTTTGGGACAGGCTCTGGATTTTAAGGATCCGACATTAAACTGTTTACACTAGGCATAATCAAAATAGTGCAGCTTTTCCATCTGGCCCCGAGACAGGCGGCCCACCAGCCACCGCTCGGCTTCTCCCCCACCTCGGATCGTGCACCTGACACCCCAAAGAACAGCGCGGAAGAGACACTTCGACTCTTAGGGAGCCCCTGAGATGTTGGAGTCGGGCAAGAAAGGGTGCGGTTCGTTAAAACGTGTAAAAGTCGAACAAAACCCATCTCCACGGGCCTCTTCCACCAGTCTCTCTCCACTGAAAGCGGGACCGTGCCAAATCTCGCTGTTTGGCTCAGGAGGCGCCCAAGATGCTCCCCACCTGCGCTCGCCTCCACTTGTCCAGAGGACACCCCCTTTGTTGTCCCTCGCCTGCCTGCTAACAAAAGGCAAAGGAGGCGGCCAGCAGCCCTGGGTCTGTAAGCAGGTTTCCCTCGTGGGCGTTGCCAGTCTCCAGCCGAAAGAAGAACACCGGAACGCGACAGACATAGCGGCGGCCTGCCCTTACAACCAGAATCAAATAAGGACGAAAAGGCTCCGATGTGCATCGTCGATCTAGCTGAGTTGCCTCCGCGGAACCGTGTACAGTAACGCGTTTCGAAAAGAAGCTGCAAGATTAGTACTCCGACAAAGAGTGAAAAGGGTGCAGATAGGGGAAGGGTGGGGG
>QLTV01004098.1:4357327-4386832 GCA_003457575.1 Thermophis baileyi | reverse complement strand
GAAAAGGGTGGGGGGAAAAGGGTGGGGGGGGGAAAGGCTGATTTTGTTAGGATAGGTTAAAGGAGTACTGTGTACCAAAAGTCCGTCGATGCAAATTAGTTTTGAAGCAAGTATGTAGGTTAATAATAAAACCCAGAAGCAGCTCTTCCACTGCTTCTGTCCTATCCAATTTCCGAGCAGCAATTCTCCGTGGCTCTGTAGCCCAAGGCTTTCAAATGGGAGGACACATCCTGCTGAAGCTCTTGGGAATTACTTCTCAAGAAACGGCGGTAGCCTAGGAATTATCAGCAGATATGCAAAAAGAAACATCTGCAGGATGGCATTATAAATCTGATGGCTTGCTTTTTGAAACAAATTCCCTTCTTGGAAGATCATTACACACTGTTAACTCTCTCCAGATTTTCTGTTTAAGAAACTGAAATTGTGGGTGGATTATACAGGATAGATTTTTTATTTTTTTATTTTTTAGAAAAATCTAGTTCTGGGTGAACTCTACCACGGAATTTGAGGGACAATCACATGTGCTCCATCCAGAACATTTGGAATAGAGAATGTAAATTACATTTTGTTAAGTCACTATTTACTGAGTTTTTAAACTAGATTTTTGTGGCTACTAAAAGAACATCTCACTAATTTCAGTGAAACCATCTGGAAGACAAACTAGTAAAAGAATTAAACAGAAATATTTGGGCCTTTGATATTTATGCAGTTAATTGTACAAATCACTGACAATAGCTAATTCAGTAGTTCAGGTTGGCAGTTTTTTAAATTAACACTTTGTAATGTTCCACTCTAATACATCAGCAGGTAGTAACACCTAGCTGGTTGTCTCTTGACTCAGAAGCTAAGCAGGATCTGACAAATACTCAGACAGGACACTACCAGAAAATCTAAGGGATGAAGACTAAACTGGGTAGTTGAAAAGAATCCCTGGAGAAGACAGTGATAAATTCCTCTCATGCTTTGAATGGAAAACATCTTCAAAATCAACACCAAGATGTTATCTTTAACAGTCCAACTATAACATACTGTGTATATGGATTGTATACATGTATAATCCAAAAAGAAATAAATAAGCTGATTCCTTTTTATATAAAATTAAATGTTTATATTTAAATTAAGAATCTAGTGCCTAATTCAATACCACAAAAGTAATAGGTGATATTGAATATTACCTTGGAGATATAAAGATTTAAACAGCACTTTAATATCATATATAGTTAGCTCCTTATGCAGGGACTTAGTTCTCTCCTAATCACAATTATTTAAAATGGAAGGCAGTTCTATGCATAATTGCATGTTTGACATGCCTAATAACTTATTTAGTATAGTCAGTGAAATAATATAAAACTACATAGCGTATGTAGTTTATACCTATAAAGCAAATATTTTATTTTTGTCGTAAAAGATACAGAAGGTTAGTAGAGGCTTCTTAAAACTTCTCAATGCATTATTGTGATTATTATTTTTATATGCATTCAGGCTTTCTTGGCCTATCACAACTCTTCTTTCCAGTTTTTATAATAAATCTTAAACACCTTATTTAGAAATGCTAACTTCGTCAATATCCATAAACTGAAACTAGTTTTTTGGTCCACATGAGCTACACATACTTTCATTTAAAATAATTAAAGTAATGAAGCTCTTCCTTCTATCTGCTTCCAGGAAAAACAATACCACTGCACCATGCAATAAAACTACAGTTCCTCTTATTCTACTTCTATCTGAGAATCATTAAAAAAGTAGTAACAGCAGTAAACTGTTCCTCTATTTTTCATTTTCCTTTTTGTTATCCTTTCTGCCCAAGAAATCTCAGATAAAAACAGTCATATCAGAGAGAGCTCTCTCTCTCTCTCTCTCTCTCTCTCTCTCTCTCTCTCTCTCTCTCTCTCCCTCCCTCCCTCTCCCCCCCCTCTCTCTCACACACAGAGCCCTCAACTACACAGTAGAATGTTGTCAGCATAAGTGGGGTGTCCTATTTAGAACAAAGAGGCAGCTACTGATGTAATAGACACACAAAGAGATCTATTTTGTTTCCCAGACTTGGGGCAAAGTTAGTTAGACAACATACTGTATACCAAGGTGAGAAGACACACCTTTCACACAAAAGCTGGAGCTACTTGCAGTAATTCTATACAACTGCAGACAAAGATGAAATGAGCAAGAGAATACTTAAGAAAGTGCAGGCTTTACTGGTGGGCAAATATTTTAAACACAGTGGAGAACTTCTATATAGGTATATTTGCACATAAATATAGGTGCTCTGAGGTTCACCAATGTGAGAGATTTTCTGTAAGTATCTTGTTTGTGGGTTTTTTTTTTTAAAGAAATGGTGGTCACTTGGAAGTCAGAATTTGGAACTGGATCACATGACCTGAGAAGATTTTCTTGGATGCCCGAAACACTTTAAATGTGGCTAAACTCTCCAACAAGCCGTTATTAAAACTCTGCTGTTCATTTTCCTATCAGGCCTGCATATGATATATACTACAATTTCGCAGGTTGACTTGGATGTGTCTGTTGCTAGAATCTGATCTGGAGTTTGGGCAAACGCCAATATACCGTATACATTGCTGACCAAATAACAGCAAGCAAAGGAGATTTGTGTTTCTGAAGGGCCCATTGAAGAAGACAAGGGGATGGGAATTTGAAGAGGAACTAGTTCTTGAAGACTTATAGAATACTATAAACTTAAATAATGTAAAACCCACGAATGATTACATATTGATAGCTGACTACCTTTGTTTCTGAAAGCCAATAAACAAAATTGATGGTAATTGGCATGAGTCCAGAGAGATAGAAAAGCATGGCAGACCAGTGTCAGCTCCATAAACTATACAGTTTAGAATTAAGGATTAAAATGTACAATATTGATGCATACAACCAGAATGTTTAGAAGAGACACAGTCTTTCAATGTCTTCTTTTATGAGGCCACTAAGAGTTAATTTATGGATGTGGGGAAAAAACAACCCAGCACATCCCTTATGTGTAAGAGGATTATTGTAACTTCTACTTAGTGAAGATGTTGAAAACTGCAAAGAAGACAAAAGCAAAGATGTGAAATTGAGCCTGTTCCTCTATCAGAAATTAGTAATGATACGTTCAGATCGAGATGAGAAATTGGTGAATTGATTCAGCTTTTTTCAAAGGAGGATGGATACTACTTTACCATTCAAAGGCATCACAAGTTAAGAACAGTGTTGTATTAAGTCGTCGATGCTTTTTCATGGTAGTAAAAGAATGGGAATGACACTTTCTTTTCTCCAAGATAGATGCCTGCGCATTTGATTGCTGAGAAAGTAGAAAATACATTTTCTCCAGTAAAAGAATAGAAGAGCCATAGATATAAAGGGCAGACGTGGTAGTACATGATTGGACACAATAGCATATCTCCAACAAAAAGTTGGATACAGCAGACTAAGTGTCTAAACACCTAGGAAATTGAATAATCAATTCCTCAAAGTCTGATATTTACAGAAGGATTGTTTGCATGTACAAAAAATAATCCCTTGATTATTGTGAAGATTTACATAAATCCACTGGGCATGAATCTAGTGGGCATGGAAAAAATAAGAATATGGGGAAGGGTGACCTCTGGAGGTTTGCTTTAGCAAAAAAAAGTGAACAACAATTTCAGAATTCACTGGAAAAAAAGGTTTTATTGACTGTTGTGCTCATGATAAAAAGGTTCAGGTAGTGAATATACCTGTTTGGTACAACTTTTAAATTTCTCCATGTCAATGTGGAAAATGTGGAAAATTGTCACTACCGAAGTGAAAATCCTAAATACAGTTCTTGATGTCTTTAGATCTCAGTCATACATATCTACATAAAGTGATTGTTTTTGTTAAAATTTGGAAGTACACCTGAAGAATAAAAACTACAGAGTTCTGGAATGCCAACAATCTGCTTCTTGAAAACTGTAGTATTTGCACACTAGATATGTTATTCAACCTATGTGCAATCTTTACATATACTGTCTATCTGACAACTTGCTACTTTTATATATAAGATAATGGTAGCATAGAGCCTTTTATGCAATAACATCAGTCTTTCAAGCTTTCTTTCTGGTACTTTCTGGAACATTACAGTGTATCTGATCATCTCCAGCAAAGGATTCTCAAACTTTCTCATACATATTTTCAATATTTAGAAGTTAGAAGTTTAGATAAGGGCTTTTACCATAAATATGTTATGACTTAACTTGAAATATCATTTGCCATTCTCAAAATATGTATGGATGTGTTACATACACACATACACACACATTCACACCCACATTCATACATACTGTATACACACACACACACACACACACACACACACACACAATTTTTAGGGATGGTACACTATTGCAAAGTACAATTTAGTTAAATAGAATAGAGTACACTGAACACACTAAACTACAAAAAGGAAGATAGAGAGGGAGAGAGGGGAAAGAAAGAAGAAAGAAAAAAAGAAAGAAAGAAAGAAAGAAAGAAAGAAAGAAAGAAAGAAAGAAAGAAAGAAAGAAAGAAAGAAAGAAACCCAATTCTATGATTCTATAATTCCAAGTAAATGATGAAGAATAGATGATTCCCGAAATCAAATCCATATCATATTTATCATTCCAGAGAAGTTATATGGTTGATTTTTTGAACTAGTTTATCTTATATATATATAAAAGCAAAAACCACTCACGCATTAATCACGAAATCTCCAGAACCGTAAAGCCTACAAACTTGAAATTTGCCACGTATGTTTCTCTTGGCTTCTAGGTACTCACTAAGAAAGGATTTTTCAAAATGACCATCGCAGCATGAGTATTTCTTATATTAATATTAACAAGCTCTGATGCTAAGGAGTTCTACTCCCCCCTCCCCACCTGAAAAAAAATCTGATCCAAATGCAAAACATAAACAGAAGCAATAAAGTTACACTTTTGCTTTCAAAGAAGCAAGCAGCTTTACTACAGAACAGTTGAGATAAGCAACGCTAGCCAGATGAATACAGATGGATGATGGTAGGAAGAGACAGATCCAAAAAGATATTGTCTTTTTCCTTCTACTGTAATACCAGTTAAAGGGAAAAGAGGCAAAAAACGCAGGAAAAGATTTACAGATGCGATTAGGAAAACACAAGTAAGGGAAGCTGCGTGTTTCTCCCATGGCAAGTTCTATGTGGCATGCTCCAGAGTCAGTTCACCTGACAGCCTGGTCATCCTCCAGCCAGAGAGCAAAACCAGGAATGTTGTTTACAGGGAGGTCCTGAGCAATTCATCTGAGGGACGAATTTAAAGTCTATGCTATGCACATAATGTCTTCATCTGTAACAGAAATTTAGCTTACCATCTCTAACGAAATAATACAGTCCCTTTTTTAACTACTCATTAATTTCCAAGCTTTAAGTGTCAATTTATCAAGCCCCATCACATAGTTTCGTAGCGAAGCACGGGTATCAGCTACCGTAGTATGGTATTAAAGGTCAATATGAGCTTTTTACCAAGGATACTGAGGTTGTATGATGGATTCAGCGTGATGAGGGAAATGAAAGATGGAGCTGGTAAGTATGTTAAATAGCTATCTGGTTGGAAAGAATTCTTCTTATAGAAAACATGAACAGAATGCCATAGCACAGGAGAGATTATAACTGATACAGACAAGGTATGTTTGGAAATGTTTTGCAACAATATGCAAGAAGCAAACAATTATATATTAAGCTTATTCCAGTGTATAAAACATAAGCTAAACATATTGAATTAATAAAAATCTCCCTTATCCATTGACTCTTCTATTGGTAGTAAACTAAAACTCTCACTTCCCTATGAAATTCCCTGGTTCCAAATTTATTTTGTAACATCATTAAGAAAGAACCTATAAATATATAATACCAACTGATATAATGGTTAAAAATGCATAGATGATATTTTTTTCTTATTTCAATATCTAAAAAATGGAATTCTCTTCTTTGTGTACAATGACAAACAATGACCCCACTCACCATCAGAGTGAATTCAACATTGTGGTAGCAGTAGAAATCATCTGAAGAGCTTCTTGTATATATATAAAAAAAGCAATGCAGCACAATAGCTGCAATAGTCAAAATGGTGTAGAAATGGCAGCAGTCATTTATAATCTGCTTCTTACAGTTGGTATGAAGGACAATGATTAAAAACAATAATCCCACTCAGAAGGATAGAATAGTCTATCCTTCTGAGCCAAAACCCTCCATCTAGTTATTATTTTTTAGAAAGATGGTATTAATAAAATGGCAATTGGGACAGAATTTGGTCCAAGCAATGGGCATATTGCAAAATTCTTGTTTCCTCCCCCAAATCCTGGCATAGCTGATTTCATGGAGGATTTACTGTATCCTAAGTGACTGTATTACAAGCCTTGAGCATTTACTGCATGCCTCTTACATAAAAAGAACAGGGGCTCTTGCCAATGGAAACAAGAAATAATCAGCCAATTAGAAAGAGAAAGTTTATCCTGGAATATGGACAGATTGTAATAAAAAAAGAAAAGATCTCCCCTTCCCAAACTTTATCATTAAATCCAACATCATAGCTTCCAAGAAATGTAGGAACTTGAGACACTAGAGCTGGAAGTTTTTAAATTCTACCCATTGGGGGCAACCTCAAGCTTAAAGGAAGAATGCCATTCAGAAGTTCTTTGCATATTAATATTGGACTACTTCTGCTTTGTGGCTGCTGCTATTGTTGCTTAATCAGATAAATAGCACTTTTAGATGGTTTATGAAATTGTGTCCTTCTATACAAGACTATGTTCAGAAGATAAGAAGCAACATACAAAACATAGTACTAGAAATCATATAGAAGCTCAAGACATTATTTCTTTACACATTAAATTGTAATTAAACTGGAGTCAAGTTTCCTAAATATGTGTACCAAATGTACAAACTGTATTTCAACAGGAATGGGGTTCCATAGTATTTTAGACACAGCTGAGAAGATCCATGCTAATCTAACAGATTTTAATGGCAGAGTTTAATCTACAGACATCCATGTACTGTAAGTCAATTGTAGAGTTTAAGGTACTAGGCTAGAAACTGAGAGTCTATGAGTTCTATTCTCCCTTTAGGCACAAGGCCAGATGGGTGGTTTTGGGCCAGTCACTCTCTCTCAACCCTAGGAAGGTGGCAATAGCAAACCACTTCTAAAATCTTCCTAAGAAAGCTGCAGAGACTTGTCCTGGGCAGTTGCCAGGAGTCAATGTTGACTTAAGGCACAATGTATGTTTGTGTCTATATCTATCTGTGCCTATAGATCACTACATTTTCCTCCTATTCTATACTTTACACAAGTAAGGATTCTTTCTTTGCCTCTGCAGAATATAATTTAAAACATTCTCAGCTTTGACATTTTTTATGATACCGTAGTTCCAGTCATTATACAAGCTATATGATAGTTTAGCTCAATTCGACTTAAGGAAGAAGTGTTCTATTTAAGGAAAACATTCTTTTGGATGAATATAATTTGTTATTTCTTAATTTCATAAGCCTATCATCAATACATTCAAATCAGAGCTTACAGGAGGTCTCGGTTTCCTAGGTGTTAGGATTTCCTGCATGTTATTGTTTAGTATATAGGCATTACTCAAAACATCTGAAATGGAATCTTCATCACAGCTTGTCAAAGTTAGAAATTATAAAACAATACACTATAATTCTAAGTCCACTAAATTGTCTGAACCTGTTCTTTGGGGAATATCTGTTAGTTTAGCTCTACTGCAAGTTTGGGCACTGGCTTCTAGTTTCACAGTAGGTTGGAAGTGATCATCATCATGTATTGAAGAGATCAAGAAGTAGGTAATACTGAAAAATATACTAATCAAAATTAGGGAAAAATCCTGTCCCAAATATTGAAATAAAAATACAGAGTTCTCCTTCTCAATACCCTTTCATAGATCCATTTAGGATACCAATGACAAATTTCATGACCATTTGGAATTGTCATTGGACAGAGCCATTTGGTTGAGCTGTGCGGCCATAGAAATTGAATAAATAAAATAAAAATAAACATCAGGGAAGGAATGGTGATAAAGAGTTGCCTGGAGGGAAACTGTTGAATCTGGAAATCTTATCTACCATTACATTTTTGCCCTTAAAGTGCCTCCATCTGGATACAATAAAGTTAATTCCAAAATAAAGATCTTTAACTTATTCCAGGCACAGTAGTACTAAGAAGGGAGATAACTGTTAAAGATCAATAATTTATTATTGCATATCAGCCACTGCTAGCTGGGGACTGGGCTGCTTTCTCAGGAATAAAATTGAACAAAAGAAATTCTCTTGCTGAATGATTCTGAATAGAGTGAGAAAAATGGGGACCAGATCTGGCTATGTAAGTTGTAGAAGATTGAAGGTTAAAGGAAGTAAGATTTGATAATTCTTTTTTAAAAATCATTCTGTGAAAGGCAGCAGACTGAAAAATGAACTGGGGCTGCTCTGTGGACGTTTGTAGAAATGAATTTTGCAAAGAATTTAGGTAAATATGGGTCAGCCATGGAAGTTCAATGTTATGATAAAGAAGGAAGTCTCACTTGTCTCTTGCACATGCTCTTTGGAAATATATTCTTTTGAATATAAAGATATATTTAGTTATCATGGATAGTAACTTCTGGTAACCAAGCTGATTTAAACCATTTTGTACAGAGCACTACTTATGGGGAAGACTTTTTTCCCAATATGAAGAATGATCTTTTTTAAAAAAGAAAATAATTCGAAGAAATTATTTGTATTTAGTAGTTGGGGCTTTTAATTTGGGCTTCATTTAACTACTTGGACATTATTAATCACTCTCTTTTTTCCTCCTTTTGTAAAAGCAGAGCAAATGGCTAACAATATTCTCCTGCGGCTTGTTTCCAGTCTAAAGAATTAAGAGCTTTCTAAATTATGTGGAGATTTTCTTGCACAATTGATGTGAGGAACTTACACAGAAAAGATGAGTTTGGAAAAGGTGGAACTAAGAAGAGGAAGACCTGGGATAAAGCTATTGAATGCAGATAAAGGCTTTGAAAAGAACACACAAGAGTTGAGATTGCCACTGCTAGTTGAAAGAGAGAGATGAAACAAGTCTATGGCTTGATTGCATAACGGTTTTATGCACTCCTACATATTTCTTAAATTACCATGGTTGATATTTGTCCTGCCCATATCTCTGTTCTTCAGAAACAAATTTTGATGTAGTACGTTGCTGCATTAAAAATACATTTTACGTATTATTTAATAAACATTCAGTTCAATATTAATATAAAAAGGGGTTATTCTAACATTATTACTAAATTATTGTTACATAATACAATAGTTTATATCATGGAAAATTTATCTTTTATAATTGCAAGTTAGTATAATTAGTTGTCAGAAAAACTACTGAAAATCATTTCTAAAATTCAGGGATTAGAAAATAAAAAATGTGTTAATGATCAATTCAGTACAATTGTGCAAACTGAGATACTGATTTACAGAGTTAGCTATCAGACACTGCTACTAGGTATTGATCTTTCTATCTGTAATTTATCAATAAAAACTTGCCTCTTGAAATGAACAGTTTGGGAAGGAACTTAGAAGCTAAAACTGGAACAGAAAATTATGAAATGTTTGTTAATATTAAATAAGACATTGAAATGGATTTATGTTTTAAATTGGCCATATCTTCTTAGCAGCTATACTATTGTATAGTTCTTAAAATCTTAAAACCATTTACCAGATTTTAAAAATCATTTAACTATGAAAAGATTATGTGCAACTGAAATACTAACATTTTTAAGTTATTTTAGTTAATTTACATGCATGTCAATTATATCTAAAAAGTAACAAGTTGGGATCCTTGCAAAAGTCTAGGAAGTCCCTACAGTGTTTCCCAGATGCAAAGCAGAAAAAAAGAGAACCTATGAGATAACAATAGCAACTAGGGGACTTTGCAGTAGGTCTCCAACAGAAATCCCAGACAAGGGACATACAAGATTAATACTTATTACATTAGTAACTGTTGGAACATGAGGCAGGGAGTAATAGCTGTCATAGTTGTGGTAGGATGGAAATGGAGGCTTGGGAAACAGTAGTTAGGCATGAGGTGGGGAATCCCAGGACCACAGAGGAAATGCTGGTAAGAAAAGGAGTTAAACCTATTTGGGAGAAAATTAGAGGTTGAGTAATGATACCAGCTGTGTGTTTTGTGGAATTTAGTCAGCTGAAGATTTTTTGGATGTAGCCATTCACAACTGGTTCTTGGTACTGAAACTAAGAGAAATGGCTAAGAAGAAAAAGACACCTAATCCATCATATTCTATTTACGTAGTTGTCTGTGGAGATTCTCAGTCATCCAGGTGATAATTGTCTCAGAATTGCTTTTTTCAAAAGGCAACTGGATTGTTTTCAAAAGGCAACTAGATGGGGGGGGGGGGAATGGAAGGATAAGTTCTATCCATCTAGTCTCAACTGTCAGTACCCATCCTTCCATCCCCTCTCCCATCACAACTGATGAAGTTTCTTGGATGAGAAACGAAACGTTTTTTTCTTCTTCCTCAAGGAAAAAAAAACAGTCCAGTTGCCTTTTTGGGGAAAAACCACTCCTGAGACATCCTTACATCGTTAGGAAATAAAAAATAATGCCCTAAATAAAGTCTGGTCATTTCACATACAGCTATCAGTCTTGTGCTAGTTCTATTCCATTTTTATATTCCCACGTAAGTGTTCTAATATCTTTGAGGTTTTGGTAGATGAAGATGGGTGAGAAAGTATTAGAAGAGCATAAAAATTAGTACTCCAGCCTGGATCCTGACCTCACATTCATCTTTCCTATTTCCTTGTCCTGTTTATTTTTTAAGTGAGTGAGAAAGAAACAAATCAATAATTATGAAAAGGAGAAAAATAGTCTAATTGCTCATGGATATAGAAGGAAAATCCTGGGGGATGGGATAGAGTGGGTATTTCCTCCAATAGGAAGGTGCAACTTCATACTGCAAATTGAAAGAAAATGCTACAAAATTGTTTTCTGGGGAAAGAACTGAACCAAAAGATAAATCATCTCAGTTTCTCACATCATTTTGGATACTGTAATGATATGTAAGAATGATCTTGGGAGACCGGGAGAAGACATACTGCCCAGAGAATGGGCAGATAAAAGGAAGCTTAGCCCATAGCTGCAGTGTGAGAAGAAGGAGTCAGAAGGGGCCCTCACTAAGTTACTGGCTATAATGGTGCGGCAGGAGAATTGTACTTTCAGACTTCTGTTTTACAATAAAGTAGAATTAGTTTATATGGCCATGATTTCCATCTGCTGTATCTGATAAGGCTGACGTCAATCTTGCAAGTCTTAAAGTATAATTCTGCTGCCTTCTCCTTTGCAGTCTGAGAAGTTAGGGAGAGTCCTTTTTGAGCCTCTTGCTCTTTCCATTATACAGCTCTGGGCTATGCTACCTCTTATCTGACTGTTCCCTAGGCAATATCTCTTTGGCTGATTTTACAAGGTCATTGCCACATACCATTATGGGTACACATATGGAAGCAACCTATTTTTAAGCTAAAAGGATAATGAAGGGTTAAAAATCATGGTTGCGGAATTGTGTATTTAAATAAAATATAAGAAATATTTTTTAATACTGTTATTGTCTTACTATAATTGCCCTCCTGTAATTAACATGTGATTACAGCTCTATCTAGCAATAGTAACTTGGAAAGAAACAAAACATTTAAAACAGGTTTTCCATGAAAATATTTTAGTGTTAATGTTGAGATTGGTCTATCTATTATTATAATATGTAGCAATCTTATTTTTGGGCTAAATAAAGCTTAATGCAATATGTGTATAATGACTGTAATGAGTAGTGACCAGATTCAATAGAACATATTACACGAATCAATATTTTAAATAGCAACTGTACCAAATTCTATAGGCCACATAACTTTTCTAAAATTTAGGAGATAGATGACAACTTTCTTTTTGCCAAAAATTGAATTTTTAAATCAAGTTTTCTAATTAGATCTGTAATAACAATAATTTTTGATACCTGCAAGATTATCAATCTCCTTCTCTTGCAACAGACTGACAGCATCGTCATCCCCTTCCAGCATGAGTTCAGTTTCAGCATTTTGGTTGACGACAGCTTGACTTCGAAAGGTTTTCTTTGATTTTACCACATCTTCTTCAGTTCCTATAAAATAAACATTGTTTTCATTCAACATTTCGGTTTAGTCTGAACGTCCATTAAATGTTTTCAAATACAAAATTAATGGAATTAATTTGTACTTCAAAATATATTTTCAAACCTTTACAAAAAACAGATGTCATGTTTTAGACAAAGACGAGTTAGAATTATTGGGTTAATATTATGTAAACTTCAAAATAAAAGATATAAACTTAAAAAAATGAAACTATCACAATAACTGTCTGTTATAACAACCTGATAAGGCACATTTACTAGAAATACACTAGTCATTTGGTTGAATTTGGTCAATGTGCAGTTTAACGATTTATATAAATCTTCTTGAAATTAATTTTGTTTTACAATATGAAATATACAATTTTTAAAGAATTGCTTGAGTCCTTTAGTATGATAGAAACTGCAGGTTTTTTGTCATTCTCCATCATTTAGTTTGCCACAATGTAATAAACATTTATCTAAATGAAAGTGTGGGACACCGAAAGCTGCCCTTCAATCAATGTATCCTTTATAAATTAGAATTCCATTTATCAAAATTACAGAAAGAACTATAATGTCACAGGGGGCTGGCTCATTACAAGGCTTATAAACACTGTTCTTACAAAGAAATGGTTTAACACCTAACAAATCAAACATTGATTGGGCACAGAATTTATTTGAGATCATCTATCTTCAGAAAACATGCTATACTGAATGGACTTTTTGGTCTCACTATACATTCATCAAAAAAATTAACAAGCAGCTTCTATAAACCACTGTATTACCTTGCATCCTGAAATACACAATATGTTCTGAGAAGATTTGTTACAGATATTCTAGTTATATAATTCTAAAGAGGTATATAAACATTCTCAAAAGACAGATCAATATTTTTCTCCTTCAAAACAGAAGGGCACAGAATCAGTTTTAAAATGCATTTGCTTTGAATTATGCATAGCTAATAATACTCTGAACATGATATAATAAAGGCCAACATTATTGTGACTATTTAGCATTTTTATAATTAAGCATTCAGATTAAAAATTGATATTACTTTTGGTGAAGATAATCTCTGTGTGATGAGGCAACCAATAAATAAATAAATATGTATATGCATATGTATATATGTATATTATCATTAACATTTTATGAAGGGATACTGCTAATAATAAGGTTCCTTGATTATGATCAATTATACTAGCATTGTAAGGTTTTTGGACCTTTATTTTTATTTCATTAAACATTGGCCAGGATCCTAATTGCATTTTGGAATATTGATTGGGTTTGTCTACTGTTATTTTTCATTTTATTTATTTTTAATCTTTAAATATATCAAGAATCTTGACTATTCAATATTCAAATTGGATAACCTCTTGCAAATTCCTGTTACAGTTAGCAACAGAAATAGCACACTTTAAATAAAATAAAACCACTCTTCAAATAATGTTAATTTAAATGAACATTTAAATGTTGAAAAATATATCAAATAATAAGCAATGTTATTTAATTGATATAAGGTAGTCAGCATTAAGTAACACATTAACAAGCCTTGGGATTTATAAAATAATTTCATTATTTTACAACTTTATTCTAATACATGGCATAAATACCTCTACATTTCTGTTTTATATATAGCATTTAGAGTGTAGTTCAGAGGTGGTATTCAGCCGGTTCGCGCGAACCATTGGCAGAAATTTGCCCAAGGTCGCCGAACCGGTAGCAATGGCTGGCTGGCCATGTCCCCGAATCGGTTCCCTGGTCGCCGCTCGCTCGCCCCGCCTGCCATGTTCGTCGCCGCCATGTTCTTCGCGCACACACATCCCATTGCCTTGCAATTCCAATAGGATGCGTATGCGTGAACATGGCGGCGATGGCACGGCAGCAGCTTTTTCTGTGACCTCCGGTACTTTTCGTTGGACTGCAGCCAGCTGCTGCTTCTTTGAGAGCCGCTTTGTGGCTGTGGCAGCTGGCCACAGGCCGCCGAAAAGTACCAGAGGTCGTGGAAAAGCTTTCTTTGCCAGCCACTTTCCAGCAGCAGCGGCTGGCTGGGGGCTGCCGAAAACTCCGGTCAGCTTGCCTTTCGGACTCTGGACCAGCTGCCGAGGAATATAAGCAGCCTGAACAAAGAGGGGGAGGAAGTGGGGCTAGGGCCGGCGCCGCTAAAGGAGGGGAAACGGGGGCGACTGACGAAGGGGGGGGGGGGGTAGATAAGTGGAAATTCCAAAAATTTTCCTACCTTTTCCTGTGGGTGTGGCTAGGTGGGGGGTCATGTGACTGAGTGGGCATGGGCGTGAGTGACATCAAGTTGGCCACGCCCACTCAGCCACATGCCCACCTAGCCACGCCCACCAAACCGGTAGCGAAAATTTTTGAAACCCACCACTGGTGTAGTTATTGTGTTCCACATTCAATATTTAATCAAAAATATTTTAAGCACATCATATTTTCTAATATAGGCTTGCCTTCTGAATTTTAATATTAATGGCAGTATTTTGGTATTTTTTAATTTCAGGCCACAAGCCAAGTAACTAATCAAAAAGTTAGATAAAATAACAGATATAAAATATCTGTGTTTCTGTTTTCAGAATTTAGACTGTCACAGATAAAGGAAAAAAGATCACTTATATTTTCATTCTAAATTCGGTACACTTAAATTATTGCAAATGCAGATTCATTTTAATTTACTCTGCCTTAAAATCTGATCTGTATTCTTTTTTAGGAACTCAGGGAAGGACATTCAAATTTCCTGTTAAATACATGAATTTAAGGGAAATCCCCAAATTATTTTTTTTGTATATAGCAATGAAGACATTTCTTGATCTTCTGGAAAATTGCATGCAACTTTAGAGATATTTGTATTTTTTTTCCCTTGCCCTACCTTGCCTTCTTTAAACATTTTAAATTTCCAAAATAACAATATATGATTTTCTAATGTTTTTGTATCAGATATAATGGAATACAACACTATACTACCATTGCCATGAATAATTAAGGTTTAGGCCATATTGACCTAGCCAAATTTTATCAGTCAATCTTTATTATGTTATTTGCTGAAGACTACAACTGTATTAATTCAGCATAAATGTAAATACTCAGAAATGTATATATTCTAAATGATAGGTACAGTAAAAGACAGAAAAATAACGGATGGAAAATATACCATAGTATGGATCAAAATTAAATTTATTAGGAAATCATAGTAGAGAGAAATAATAAGATACACAAGATATGTTTCAATCTGCTGCACATCTTGTACTAAATATATTAACAGAATTAGCCCTAATGGTTTTATGAAAAATGTAGTTGGACCATGGAAGGTTTTTTAAAATATATATTTCCATACCTTGGTTTATGACTTAAAGACACTAAAGACACTAACTTGGATCAAAAGGAAGAGTATACTAAATAATTATATTGATAAAATGCATGAGGTATGAACTCACGTAATCGTTCACTTTCATTTGTCAGTTATGAAGTTTAGTTGGCTATAAGCACCATCTACCTACCAACTTTTAAAGAAAATGAAAAGTATCATTTTATATAATTAATCAGGAAGAAGACCACTATTATTTTTTAATAAAATAACAAGAATAAAAAGAATAATTGAATAATTCTGATACATTGAAATAAAAGGTATTATTAGTAGGTAGAGCATAATATTAGATTTATGGGCCACCCATCTTGTCTAGAGGCGACTTAAAAGTATGTCGAGTAATCAACCAAAACTCTTATGAAACCAAACAAAACTGGCCATTTATTCAATTTAATAAGAAGTCTTTCCTCTGTGTGTGTATATGTTTATATTTTCCTCTCTTTTCCTTTCTATGCACACATTTCATAAACCATGAGAAAACAACCATAAAATAGAAAAACAGAGAATTTTTTAAAAAAAGCATTTGACACATCAACATTGATTTGGGTAACATCCATATTTTCTTCTCAAATGTCACTTAAACTTGTAAATTCTCATTTAGATTCTTCAGGTCACAGCTGGTTCTAGGTATGCAAGCTAAACATCAAAGATTACCTGCTGTGTCCATAACTATTACCGTAGAAGTCAGTTCAAGGCTACTTGAATAAATGCACAGACAGTATGTGGCTGATTTTAGACACGAGTAGACTGAAGAGCAAAATAAAAAAATAAAAAAAAATCACATCCAAATCTAAGTCAAACACACAACTCAGTTCAAACAAACTACTCAACATCATAACTCATTAACATCTATTTGACTTTAAAGTCACTAATTTCATTTTAAAGGTAAAGTGGAAATAAAAGTACAGTTAGTTTAGAAGCTGTGATACTAACCAAAAGAGAATTCTGCTTCTTTCAGAATTCATTCCACAGCTTACTTCAGTTAATTATAGATAAGGCAATTTATGCAGTGATTTTTCTTTCATCTTTGAAGAGGGCTGGCAGAATGGAAAGTTAACTCATTTTAGTGTTACCTAAATGTACCGACAGGAAATTCTAATGTTTCCAAACATCTGGAAATCAGCTTCATGGGGTGATTTCTTTTCTTAAAGAATGCTTTTTCTTATATTTTACAGCTTTGTGTGGCTTCTAAAAGTGTGTCAACATAACTAAAGTTTGTCCCATTAACAAACAATGCGCTCAAGTAAAAAATATATTTTACACAATAAAAATGTAAGGTGAAACTTTCCTCTTGCTTCTTTCTGAAACTACTTAGTCAGTGTGCAACTTTTACTATTATTGTCTTAAGTTCTTAAATAGTCATAAGTAGTCTTTTTAAAAATACCATTATTTCACTACCTGATAAAGTATACATTTTTTTCTAAGCAATATTATTTTTTGGTTTATTTATTATTGTATTCAGGGGTGGGTTCTAACTTACCTCGCTGCCAGTTTGCTTCCTCCCGTGCTGCGTGGCCGCGCCTCGTGGGCACGCACGCACAGTGCAAAAAAAAATCGCCACAAACAAGATGGCGACGCATGCACAGTGCCAGAAACTTGGCTTCTGCGCATGCGCAGAAGAAAAATAAAATAAAATAAAAATTTCAAAAAAATAATAATTCAAAAATAATTCAAAAAAAGATGGCGGCGCCCACAGACTGGCACCGACCGAACTGGATCTGTGACATCATCATGATGTCACCAGTGGGTCCCTACCGGTTCGGGCAAACCGGTCTGAACTGGGAGGAACCTTTGTATTGTTCTATGATTATAAGGTAAGTGTAAAATAAAGATATTCAAAATATAATCATATGATTGCTGCATACTATCAGGCTGAAACTGAGGAATATAGCAAGAAGGCATTTGAATTTGTTCACAACTGGGTGTGTCATAAACTGAAAATTTTCTGGCCTGATTCCTGCCAAGCACATCATTATTCTGGTATTAACAAAAAAGCAAAGGGTACCTTGCTAACTGAGGCAGATGATCTAAGAATACACGAGAAGAAGGTACTAACCTTATAGAACTACTGTATATCAGGATGTAAGACCAGTTTGATGCACTTCACTAGTAAGTTCTTTACAAATTCTCAAGAATATCTTAAGTTCTCTTTAGTTCCGTTCTACCCGAAATTCTAGGGGTCCTATTTGCATGGTTCTTGAGCTGCAATCTGAAATACATTCTGAACCTTTCTGCCAGTTTATCAGTATTGTATTACTGTGATCAGTAATAATTAAAAAATCAAGGTGATAAAGGCAATAGCATTAAAACCATTGCTTTTCAGAAGTATTTATCATAAGAACTTAAAATAGCTTATGAAGGTGATGGTTAAATTCTACTTAATGATTTTGTTATGCATTTATTAATATACCTACCTTATTCTTTACTCAAAACCATTCTGAAATAATAATTGTCCATGACAGATTGAACTGAATTTTGATTGAACTCCTACAGTTTCTAATGTCTTTTGATTTTAAATAACTCTCTATAAAATTCTTCCTCTAATGAAGAATGTAAGATGTTGCTGTTTTTTATCTCTGTATTAGACAATCAGTAAATAAAAATCAGCATTTTTAAGAACCTGAGGCCATTGCTATGGTTTTATATATATTTCAGTTCTTTAGTCCATGTTTGAAATAGCTCATATATGTCTATTTTAAAAAATATTCTTGAGCCCAACAGAAGAGAACGTATCTAGCTCAGGGTTAAACTATGGTGTCCTTGGTGCTTAGTTCATATTTTTTTTATAAGTTTCAACTTACTTATTTCCATATATCTGGAAATACTATGGATATATAAAATACCAAATGTTTAATATAATTAGAAGAAATCACTTAACCATCATAGCCTCTAAAATGTTCAGGTTAATTTAACACTTTTTTTGTGCTGAGACATCGTGAAAACTGTATCTATAAAATCCTATCACATGCTGAATTACCAAAAGAAGTTGATTTATTTTGAAATAGATTTTTAAAGAAAATGACTTAGAGTATTGCTAGGACTCTCCAAGGTGGATATCTGAAATTATATTTACTATAAGAGATCTATTTGCCATTTAACATATAAGAGAAAATTGAAATGTAAAGAGAGAGAGAACAAGAGAGAGAGAAAGAAAAGAAAATATCCTATTATAGAATCTAAAATTAAAAACTAAAGGTAATTATTGTAGGTGACATTCCAGAATTTAAGAAGAAATATTGGATTCCAATTATTTTAAAAACAATTTAATTTATATGCTAGGTAAAAAAAAGACAATATCTAAAATGTTGGATGTTATCTTATTCTTCAGTGTTTAGTTACATAAGGAAATTTAGTACCATAATGGTTGGACAGATAAAGACATATGACCTTATATGTTGCAATTATCAATAAAAATCTCCCGAGTGCCATGTTTGGATAATTTGACCCATATTATACATATCTTTAATTTCATCGTATCTTAAGCTATGAGAGTGCTGTCTTATAACACAGACTAGTAGGTGACTACTTGTGATTTGGCGCCACTATATTGTAAATAATTATATGGGAAAAATAATAAGCTGCAAAAAACTATTTTAATAATAATTGCCCTGAAATGTATTTTGCAAAGAACAGTCATAACCAAGTTATTTCCCTAAATAAAACAAATAGCTACTGCTCAGGAGAAAAGGACATCAAGGACACTTGCAAGAAAGAATTGGATCAATATTAAAGTGATTTTCATTTCATGCTTCCCCAACTCCAGTAAGCTGACAATATACTCTGATTATGTGAACTGTCTGTGAGTAACATAGAAAAGGTTATTAGAGGAGGAGGTGGAAATGGAATGCACTTTTTATATTGACAGTTTTGCTAATAGAGTGTACTGGCTTTCAAAGCCATGCAGTATTTTCACTATTTAATTTTCACATCATTTTCTTCCTTCATCTAAATACAAGTTTAAAATGTAACTTTAACAGAAATCTGGTTTATTCTGAAAGGCAAAAAAACTTATTAAATGTTTATACTGAGAGAGTTATTTCCAAAATAACCCAAAATATGTTATTGAATATGTAATAGCCAATTATAATACATTTGCAAATTATGCAATCACAACATAATACAACAAACAAAATTCTTTGAAAAATGATGATAAAATTTATTTTAAGGAAAATGTTAACTGTAAATAAACTCAGATTATTTCAAACCTAAGGGAGGAAGGTACTCTCCCACATCATTTTTCCCCAGTTGCCACTTTTCTATTTGATACTTAGTGGCACCAATACAATACAAAACCCAAACCCAAACAAACTTGCAAACAAAAACAAATAGTAGGAAGCTTTTTAAGCGAAACAGGTTTACATGCTTTTCTCATTTTCATTGCTTCCTCTAAGATCATCTTTATTAGATTGAAAAATAGATGAGACTGGTGAAATCTGGAAGCCTTTTGAAGACAAAGCATGGTAAAAAAGAGAATCTTCTAGAACAACATCCCCCCTGGATAAATGTGGTAAGGACCAGCAGGGGACTGCCTTCCACTTTCATCCTTGGAGCATTTTTTTTCACTCCAATCCTAGTTAAGGGAAATGATTTACTTCATTAGTTTACAAACAGATGTGAAGATGAACATCCAGAGTCAGAATCTGGGTTGGGGTATTGAGTAACCAAGTCTCTAAACAACACCTCAATTCAGCCGTTCCATCTAATTCCTCTATCCCAATGCACAAAACACTTCCAAAAGCATGTAATTGTATAGAAAAAGCAACACTGCAAATTTTCTTTCCAAAGGTTTGAGTTTTAAAGAAATTTGTGAGTCTGGATTTGCATGCTTTGAGATTTGTATGGGCTTCATGTTAAGCTTGGTCAAGCAATCACTCAGTCAGTTATATAAACAGTTCTCTACATGGTTCAGGATGATTTTGTAAACTGCCTGTGGCAGTAACAAAACCGTATAATTAACAAAACTACTATAGAACCTGTAATATGAAATACAGTATAATGAAAAGAGAATTGAATGTGGAATGCTACTTTAAAAAAAGTTATGTACAAAATATGTTATACAAATAACTGAAACTTCAAATAGTTGGATGAAAATGAATAAACCTAATACTGTTTAGTTCTCAGGTTCTCAAATTATCTGAAACATTTTCACTACATTTTAATGTTTTACCTCTTTAGGTAATATCTGCCATTCCTCCCTTGAGCAAGTATAAAATCCATAGAGAGAACTGTTATTTCCAAAAACTCCTGTATTCCTTGATCAGTTAGCATCATATTACTATTATATACCATGTGTTCACTATCAATACTGATTTAAGTCTGGATTAGTTAGAGAGTGCTCTTTTATTCATCAAGGTCATGTCTTGATGGCTATGCAAGCTTAGATAAATCAGGCATTAAGTAGATGCATCTCCGCAGAACCTAGAAATTCTCTCATCTGCAGACCTCAGCATATCTTGTTATTTATTGCCAAAGAATTGACTGATTAATTTTGTCATCTTTGCTCTGTGATTTTTTTGCTCAGCTGAAGCTGCCTGCCCCCGTCTGCAATGCCTGATCAGACCTATTTAAGCTGACGCCTTTGATCACAGACCCAGATGAGCTTGCTGACTTAGGCTCTGACTAGCCATTTCTTGGCTGTGATATTTAATCACAATGATAACTGTCAGTCTATTCTATATAGAAACTTAAAGCAGTATTTATGCTACTATTTTCAAAATAAAATTAAAAAAAAACCCTCACTCATCCATATAATTCATTTTTTCCTTTTGTTGTTTCTACTATGAAGTTATTTGTGGACAGTGAATTACCTTATGTAACTTGCAACTTTACATAACAAAAACTAATGGCTTTCTCTATAGTACTTCTTATGTGTGATTCTGGTAATAAAAAAGAAATATAAAATGATCAAAATAAAACTGATGAAAAATCCCTAATGAAAGTTAAGCCCCCATGGAAAAAAAATGCTGTGCCTCCAGCTCTTTATTAATCACATTCCAGCACCAGAGGTTGAAAATACATCAAACCGCACCAAATCCTTTTTACATGACAACCTCATAAATTATTCAACTCATTAGTATCACCAGGAGGTATAAAAATAACATCAGTGTTAAGGATGTTTTCTTATACAGTTGGGTCAAGTAAAAGTTTTAATATTAAAATCCATAAGTACAAGACTCCAAACTACACCCCCTCCCTCCAATCAAGGTAAAAATTCTCTGGACTTAATCTCAGTGAAAGCTGTTTTAAATTCTTCTGGAAGACTGTTCTTAATTTTGATACTGAAAGCTTTAGAAAAAAAGTACTTTAAAATTGCAAAAGATAACATCTTTCCACTGTGATTTGTAATATAAACAGTAATGACACTATCTACATTTCTCCACATACATGGTATCATAGGAAGTAAACGTATGAGGAGAAATATCAATTGACAATCTGTATGAAATTCTCATGATTAAGCTAGATCATGGTCTTTTAAAAAAAAACAACAACCCTCCTTTTAAGCACAATAACAAACAATTTCATTTAGGGTTTTTGGCACTTTGTGAATATACTTTTCTGTGTATTTACATAAATGTGACTTATTGCTCTTGCCCTCTGTTAGTTTCAGACTACAAATAAGCAAGACTGATTGTAGTAACCTAGACACAGCATATGACAGCAATTTGTATTAAGAGAGCCCTTTTTAATTGTCATAGCATGATGGGTCAGACTTGGCTATTCATACAAGGGGCCATATACATATGTATGTACACACACATCAGAGAAGACACAGAGTTTAGTTCACTGGAGGAGGGAAGTTAAAATCTCTCCCATGTAGCAATCCTTATTGAAGTCATTGCTAAGGGTCAAGGGAAGAGGGGCTAAGAACAGCAGGATGTACCTATCTTGTCTATACCAATACTGTACTTCAAACTAATCAGGAATTCCTTTTTAAAAATAAAATGTTCTATTTTTTCCCCCTATGGCATCTATTCACTCTTGTTCTTCAACATAAATTAGAGAAATAACAATGAGATGAAATAAAATAAAATAGCGGTTGTGTCTTAGGATGACCTGTAACATAATTTTACTTTCAGACTTCTTGGTTGAAGACATATCAAGATTAGTGAGAAATACAGCTTTGCAAGTCAAATGGTTCATTCATATTCTAATATCATCAAAAATTCCTGAATGAAAGTATGGAAAGTTGCTGCCAGTCAACGATGTATTATTGAAGTACAGAGAGCAATCTGACCTAATTACATGGCATTCTAGAGAAGCAGTATCATAAAATCTAAGAATATGCTATATAAAACCTTTAAAATATATTACTAATCTAAACAAGTCTGAAGCAGCACTTATACTGTTTCAATTATATTTTCAAAAAAGAGTTGAAACAAAGAGATCTGAAAACAGCACGAACCATACTATAGAGGTCGGAGAAAGGCTTTGAATGTAGCAGCTTCCAAGAATTATAATTGTGCAATCCTATATGCTACTCAAATATGAGTTCCATGAAATTCAGTCTGACATACCTCAGTAGGAATCATTTTCATTAAAAGCAAAATAAAAATTATTGATAAGGATTAAATTGTGGCACATAGACAAGGATTTCTATTATTAGGCATATAGTTACCAAATAGTTTCTTCATTCTTTTTTCATATTTTTGCTCTATTACAGAGCTTTTTCTCTTTTCTGCAGTTTCTAACTTTTAGTCATTTTTTATAAAGTTAAATCATATTAATCAGAGATCAAGAGAGTATATATAAAATTACTAAATTACTAAACTTACATAATTCAACCAAACTACGGAGGTTAGTACTGTGGAATAAATTTCTGGAATAGTTTACATTCCCAATAAATTCAATGAGATTATAAATTCTTTCATTTAAACTTGACTTATTACATCTCTGATAGGTGATTTGCTATTTGCAAATTTATTAGCTCACTCTGACAATGAACGTTTTTATATATACATATAATTCTCCATACACACTGCCAGCTTTAAGCAGTGCAGTAAGTCTCTCTCTTTAACCGAAAAATAAGAAATACTTTTAAGAGCAGAGTACTTTTCAGAAAGGTTATCTTATACTCAATTTTTAGCTTCCAAGAATGGGCTTGTCTCTGTATTCTCTAAAATAAAAGAGAGACTTATAACACTGAGAAATGTGAAAGTCCTTTTATATTAACCTTGTCAGAAAAAAAAGCCTACCTCTTTCTTTGGATTCAATGAACCATATTTTTTCTAAAACTAACAGGATTATTACTGTATTTACAGTTTTTCGTTTATGTGTATACATTATTCTAATGTCCCCAGTCCTGTTTGTATTTAAATATAATACAAACTGGACAAGCTTGAAAACTACTGTTAACAATATTGAAATGTATTTAGCTATACAAGGTAAATGCTAAATGTAAAAAAATAGAAAATAAATAAAAATGGACAGATTTCATTCAAACAGAGACTAATAACAATTCTAACTGCATTTAGGACAGTAGGAATATTATACCGTAGTGATACTGACCATATTCTCCAGCAGCTTTGAGCAATGCATCAGAATGGGTGGAGCCAAAAGCATTGCGAACAAACCGTCTCCGCCGGCGAAGATCATCTTCCCAGTAATCTAAGCGCCAAAAATCATGCAGTTGGCTAAGGAATAAAAATAAATAAAAGAAAGTAATCAGCATCTACATGTAAATTCTGTACTATTGATTAGGAAAAAAGCCCTATAAAGTATATGTGTTTGTATCAGTGATTACAAACAAACTACAACAAATATATGAATTCTTAAAATTAGAATATTCAATAACTTCTTTATTTCATTTAAATATTCACGGATTCTGCCTCCCTGTCTCAGAATATTTTGCCTACTAAAAAAAAAGCCATTAATCAGAGGAAGCCCATTAACAAATGCAGTATCAAATTACAAGTATTAATGACACAGCTTGCTTTTTTTTTAGTGTTTTTAAAAAGAACTGTAAATCATAGAGTGGACAAGAGCAAATATTTTTCACTTTAATTACTACAATCCTTTAGAAGAGTAAACTTAAAAGTATAAAACACTGGCCACTTAAAATCTGTGAAGTTATGATTAAAATAATGCACTGAAATATTCATTGAACTAATTCCCCATTGCCCCGAGCAACCTGAGAAAATTGCAATTTTATTCATTATTAATAACACAGAATTAGAGCTGCAAAAATCCACCATGTGGTAATTGTATAGGTAAATTATTATTCCAACACCAACAGAGTCCTTCGATGATTTTATAGCTTCCAGCTAAAACAAGCCATTAACAACCATAGCCATGTTCATGTTACATTGCCTGTTTTACATTCAGAATCTATATTAAACTTCCACATAATGACTCAGAAACTATTGTTAATCTGTATCCTACTGAAAATGCAAATATGTGCTTTCATTGGACAGAAAATTAATTTTTCTTTAGTATACGTGACACTTTCAAGAATCTCAAGATTAACAATTCAGCACTAAACCAAAATGCAAACAATTATTGTTTTGGATAATAGCATTCATTATGATGTTGATGGATGATCAAGTCATGATTGTACTCTTATTGGGTGGCCATATAAAATCTTTAAATAAATAAATACTATTCTTTCAATGTGATGTGGGCATTTTTCTCAGTAACTACCGGTACATGTTATAATTAATTTGCTGAGATAAATAAAACAAGTTTATTTACATAATTGTACGGAGTAATTTGTAATTAGGGAATGGAAGGGTGCTTATCCCTCTCTTATACAAATGACCTTTTACCCAATGGCTTATATTTTTATAATTAGGCTGCAGAAAATGTTTGACCACATCCTGTGACTTTTGTATGAAGAAACTGGGGCCATAAGGTTAAATATAATGATGGTTCCTTCATATCATACCCCACCCCCCATGACTATGAAGTGAGAAAGAGTGGAACATCTGCTTCCATATGAACCTGACTATCATTTAAGATGACCTACTGCAACTCTCTTGAATATCCCACTGCTTTAGGGATATGCTTAATAATACCACACAATAGAATTTTCTAATTACTGGCACTCTCTATGTGGAACTTGCAAGATGTTCTGTTGTTGTTGTTATTGTTGTTGCTGCTGCTGCTATTATGATTATGATTATGATTATTATTATTATTATTATTATTTGCAAGAATTGTCTTGAAAACAAATCTGGAGCAAATGCATTTCATAGCCTGCAGTGCAATTGTTGAAATTCTACAAGATTAAGTGTCACAGTAATATTTTTATTTATTTATCCATGTATTTCTTTTTTAATTATGTTCAGAATAACTAACAAACTATATATACATAGTTACAGATGTACACTTTATTATGTTTATTTGAAATACAGATTAGTCTGCTTCTTGAAAGTCCAAATTTTGCTTCCACAGAGTGTAACAGGAAAGCCACTGTTTGCATGATTCTGATCTTTGTATATGTAGACATATCCCAGCATCTGATTAACTTTTCTAAGGACTTCATTGATACTATACTAAGTGCTAGTCTATGGCATGTTTTTAACAAAATAACAGAGAGTTGGAAGGGACCTTGGTGGTCTTCTAGTCCAACCCTCTGCTCAAGGAGGAGGACCCTATGCCATTCCAGACAAGTGGCTGTCCAGTCTCTTCTTAAAAGCTTCCAGTGATGGAGCACCCTCAACTTTTGGACTGCTTGTTCCATTACTGTTGATGGTTGATCCTAAAAGGCAGAAAATAAGTTTCATTGCAATATCTTCATTGTCAGTTTTAAGGCCAGTTGTTGTAAGTGTTGTTATTAGTTTGGTCTTTATATTTAATTTTTTTCACTGTGCTCCTTGACTTCTTCACTATAGCATCAATATAGCAGAGTTTATTGGCGTTTCTTTCTCCATTTTTAAAAACATCTTCTTCCAGTCCAGCTTCCTCAATATATATTCATAGCCCATAACTAAACTAAATTAAAATAAATTAAACTTATTGGGTGGCCATATAAAAACTAAACTGTAAAATACAATAAACTTTGTCTCTTTTGCCAACTGGGAATCTTCAGCAAACCTACTTGAGAGATGTCTTGAAAGTCTTTTCTTGTTTGATTTCATGTTCAGCATCTTTACAATGTTCTAATATTGATTCTTGTGTTTTTCTTTACCAGCTCTCTGTTTTTTGTTTTTTTGTTTTTTGTTTTCTTCCTGAGGAATGAAGCTGTTTCCTTCACATATTCATCTGTAACATTCATACAGGACAGATACCCGGTAAAGAAAGAAAGGCACATATCCAAAGCCTCATTGCAACTGTTTTGCATAATATTTGGTTCTTTTAATGAACACTTCCAAGGACATATTTTTATGGAGCATTTTGACCAGCTTCAAGGGCAAGTTAAAATTCTGGTTGAAGTTAAAATTTAGGTTGAACGATTTTGATAGTGAGAATTTAGTATAAAGTTTCATGGCTTGAGAATTGCAGGTTATTGCAGGTTCATCTCCCCCAATTATCCTTGAAAATAAACTGGGTATCATGTATACAGCTGCTTATATGAGTGGACTGCATTTACAGAATCTATCAGTATTGGGGTGGGGGATAAAGATTATATTGGCATTTAAAATAAACACAAAGTTTATATTAAATATAATGCACGCAGAAAACAAGACAATGCCAATTCCTGAATATAAATCCAGATCACACTCAGATATTGCATGATTGACATGGCAGACGAAACAGAGTAATTCCCTGGTACACTGTATGCGCCTTCTGTCCCAGATGATTATTCACTGTATTTCTAAAAGTGATAATTAATGCAAATTGATACTCAGCATGATGGAACTGGTACATTGACTTATATAAGACAAGAGAGATAGCCAATAAAACGTACATATTTCCAGGTATGAAAACAATGTTATGAATAAATAATATTTTGTGGATTTTTCTTAATGCTTGTAAGATGCTTACAAAGTCACTTGTGTGAGATGATATATATATATAAATCATATGAATAAATGTAAGTTTGTCAATCCCTGTTCAAAATTATTAAAACATTTAAAAATTCTGAAACAAAATGTCATGATCCATTTTTTTTTCAATTTAACCAAATCATTTATTTAAGTATTTATGAAATTTATATACCATCTCTCAAGTCACACTCTAGGAATTTACAAATATATGTAATGAAAGTAATGGTAAAAGGAAATGTTTCCCTGTCCAGTTGTGTCCGACTCTAGGGCGCAGTGCTCATCTCTGTTTCTTGGTTGAGGGAGCCAGCATTGTCCTCTGGTCATGTGGCCAGCATGGCTATATGCCAAACCTGCATGGAACACTGTTACCTTCCCAACAAAGTTGTACCTATTGATCTACAGTACTTGCATTTGCATGCTTTCAAACTGCTAGGTGGGGAGGAGCTGGAGCAAGGAACAGGAGTTCCCCAATGTGCGGCACTCAGATCTTGAACCCAGACTGTCAGCTTTCCAGCTGACAAGCTCAGCGTTTTTAACCACTGAGCCATTACACCTCCATAATAAAAGTACAGTAATAATATTATTATTTGATCTGCTTATTGAGATTAAAAGCTGTCCAAAATAGTATAGAGTTCTATGTTACTATACTGGGGAAGGAAAAACCAAGAACAGCAAGAAAAAATATTCCTATAACAATATAGGGTCAATCTGCCCAAGGAATTTTTGAAAACTGTGTTTTTAAGACTTACTTAGATGACAATAGAAACAGGGCCACACAGCCTTCATGGGGATCTAGTTCACACAACAAGGATAACATAGAGAAGCTTGGTCTCTGAAATCCCACAAAATGACATCATTTTAAAGATGGAACCGAAGTATGACTATTCTAATAGATTTGGAAATCTTGTCCTATCTGTATTAAGTTATTTAAGGCCAAAGTTATAGGTATGTTGCTCTATGAAACCCAACTGTGTGTCCAAAAGAATACACAAGAATTAAATTCTTGTATCCACAGGAATTTTCTAGTCCATAAAATCTAAATTTCTAAAAACAATAGTACACACTCCTTCATTAAGCTTGTAATGGGCTAACACAATTAGAGCTGAGCTGCATCTCTTTTGAGATTTGTGCAACATAACATATAAGACCTTAGGCAAAGCAAATCCTTTAGGGGACATCTATGGTTTATCTTACCTTAATAATAGATTAAATTCACACTGCAAAAACTAATTGACCAAAATCAGATCCTGTATACATTGTTTGTTATAACCAGTCTTACTTATGCTATGTCCTGATAAAACCCTAGCAGAATTTAAGCAAATGGTCTGGGAGTTGAATATCCAGATGGATATGGGTGAAATTTCCCATCTTTCTTATATCAAAATCACCCCGCTCCTTGGACTTTATGTAATTTTAAGCATATTTTAATTGTTCTGAACGTTTTACTATATATTTCTGTGGCCTCAGATTTAATAAATAACTTTTTTCCTTAATTGTTTGTTACATATCATATATAGTTACTTGTAAGCAAGAGAACTAGTGTCTAAACTTAAGGACCTTGGACTTTCTTATTCAATCTGCCTTTGGATTATGGATTTCCTGTCTGGCTGCTCTCAGAGGGTCAGATTAGGTAATCATACCTCCTCGGCCCTTATTCTTAACACTGGTACACCACAGGGTTGCGTGTTGAGTCCCTTACTTTATACTCTTTATGTACATGACTGCATTCCCACTGTTACTGTTACTGTTAGTTTTATTTCTATGCCGCCCAACTCCTGGAGGACTCTGGGCGGCTTACAACAATAAAAACATTATAAAAATATAAAAACTATTAACAAGAAACATATTAAAAACATTCAACAACAACTAAAAACCCATACACACCGTTTCGTGGCCGGATCTCGCCAAATTACAGAGGCGAGATCAACGGCCCCAAGCCTGCCGGAACAGCCAGGTCTTCACGGCTTTCTGGAAGGCCAGCAGGGTAGGGGTGGTTCGGATCTCAGGAGGTAACTGGTTCCAGAGGGCCAGGGCTGGGAGAGAGAAGGCGCTCCCCGGCGGGGC
>QLTV01004098.1:4299633-4337720 GCA_003457575.1 Thermophis baileyi | reverse complement strand
ATCTGCAACTACAGGAAACGTTTGGTTGAGGTTATTGCTGCCAAAGGAGGGTCAACCAGTTATTAGGTCCAAAGGTTCACATACTTTTTCCTCCCTGCACTGTGAATGTTTACATGTTATGTTCAATTAAACCATGGCAACATCTAATGTTTGTGTAGTATTATTTTAAGTAGACTGTGTTTTTCTATTGTTGTGACTTAGATGATGTTCAGAGCACATTTTATGACCAATTCATGCAAAACTCCACGTAATCCTAAAGGGTTCACATTTTCTTGCAACTGTAAAAAATGGCTTCTCTTATAGCCTCACAAACTTGATTGTGATAATTGATCATGAGGCTTAATCTAGTTTCTACATGAATGTTTATTAATCCTGTTTAAACTAACATTTATTATTTCTAAAAATAATTTTCACTGTGTTCAATCTAACTAGATCTCCTGAGGCATACAATTAATATAAACATTAGAAGACAAACAATACAAATCTGAAATAGTAAAACAGACACATTGAAAACAAAAGCTTTTTAAATCTTCAATGGCTGATCAGCTTCTGCATTTCTTTCTACTTTCAACAAGAAAGCCCTTAAAAACTTCCTTGCATTATACCAGCTGCATATCTGAGGTTATGTTACTCCCAATAATTATAATACCAGTTTTTATATCTTTTATTTAGGCATTTTTCATGACATATTCTACAGATGTTAAATGGATAAGGTTAGGGGAAGGTTATTCAATTTAGAAGCATTTAGTGGCTCTATATTCAATTTGAACTATTATTTCCTGGTCTTCATAACAATTTTTCAGTACACCCATCTTTTAAAGAAATAATTACAATTGGACTACTCTGTCAGAAGCTATGTATGGTCAACAAAGCAAAAATGTAGGTAGTCCTTGACTTACAACAGTTCATTTGGTGACCATTCAAAGTTCTATCACTGCAAAAAATGATTTATGACCATTTTTCACACTTACAACTGTTGCAGCATCCCCATGGTCATGTGATCAAAATTTGGATGCTTGGCAACTGGTTCACATTTATGATGGTTGCAGTGTCCAGGATCACGTGATCACCTTTTGTGACATTCTGACAAGCAAAGTCAATGGAGAAGCCAGATTCACTTAACAAACATGTTACTAACTTAACAACTGCAGTGATTCATTTCACAACTGTGGCAAGAAAGGTCATAAAATGGGGCAAAATACACTTAACTGTCTCACGTAGCAACATAAATTTTGGGCTCAATTGTGAGTCATAAGTCAAGGATTACCTGTACTTGTTTTTTTGAAACTTCTTTGCCTTCCCATAATTTCTAAATGTGAGCAATATCCATGTCGCTTTTGAATCAAGTTTATACATCTATCGGTTCCTGTTCCCAATACTGTTCAAGTCTGGACTTCAAATCTTAAGTATTATGTTACTAACATGTAAAATAAGTGCATTTATTCAGTAGTTTGAACATTCTTTAGTCTTGATCACTTATTGGAATTAGAATATAAATACATCTTGGCCACAGCTGTGATTTTTTGTACCTGCTTATCAATCATGTGTAGCAATTTAACTGCACCATTGTGTTAGACTTTTAAGCAGTTGTGCTAGTATTTCAACAAATCCTACAGCTTTGTGGATAACATTGATATGAATTAACATTATAATGTATAGATTTGCAAATGGGGTGAACAAATTGTATTGTAGGTTATACAAGTAAATCTTGATATATTTTGCCATTAAATTTCAAATCTATAGAATAATAAATTGTACTCAGTGAACATGGGAGAATTGAGGAGGAAAACGGAAGGAAGAGGTGATAGAAAGAAAATGGGTTATTGTCTGCATATGGCCCTTTTGAGAATGTGCCTCAAAGCATTCTCCATCTGTTTGATATCATTCGAGACTGTATTCATAATAATTTGAAGTATATTTTGTTTTCTAATATGAAAAAGCATAAAAACTACACGTTTGAATAATGTAAAACCATTGCACATTTCTCCATCAGGATAGGCATATGTTTTAGTTAAATGTATTTTAAGACCATAGACATCAAGGGGTTAATTAATTTTTCAATTTACCTATTTGTAGAAAGAAACACCAATTAGTACAATAATACTGTTCAGTAATGAGGTTAATATTTCATCAGCTTATTGGACAGTTAAATCAAATTTTCATTTTTCATTCTGAGCAATTATAGAAGTTAACAGAATGAATGGATATTAACTGTGAAATAGGCTTTTTAGAGAAAATGGACTAATGATGAAATAAAATTTTCTTATCCTTCTTATGTTAAAGAAGAATTACATATTGTTTCATTGTTTTCAAATACGGGGGGCAGGGCAGTCTAATGATGACAATGGGCAAGCAGCTCTGAATCTATGCTATTTTATTCTATTTTATCTTTTAACTTGCTATTATACACACACACACACACACACACACACACACACACACACACTGTTCTGTGCAGCAGTTTTTTGTTTTGTTTTTTGAGGTCAAGGGATTGTGATGAGTGATTCGAAATATTTGCTATTCATATGCTGAAATTCTATTTTTAATTTTTATAAAAAGCTATTTTTGTTTATTATGCAATGGTAATATTTTTAAAAGTGAAGGACTTTCATTTTTAAAGAAACCATGTTTCAGAAATGTCTTTGTTTGCTCACTAGAAAATTGACTTAAGATTTCCCCTTAAGGGAATTTGGTTAATATTCTAAATTGTGTTTGCTAACTGAAGCTGGAATCTAATTGAATATTCTCATTTTGTCTACGTTTCTGACAGATCTTATACTGCAATAAATTCTTCAAAGGGCAGATAACTCAATCTTCTACTGTCATCTTAAGTTTACTGCAGAATGCTCTGATAAATATCAAATGTTATTTACCACTGAAGCTGTATGAAACTTCAGTGTGACATACACTTAATTGCAAAATATTTAGAATATGTTTGATAAGATTCTAAGTTTGCAATGCAATGTATGGTGTGTGTATATGTGTGTGTACACAAATAACATATATACATATACATACACATACAGTACATATACATATACATGAATGAAATGTAAGTCAAAGATCTGTTTTTAATCTGTGCCAAAAAAATAAAAGTAGCAAGACTGACTTATAGTTCAAGTAATAGCAAAAGAGACAGATAGACAGTTCTTCCATCCTACCAATCATGATAAACTGTTATTTGGCAGAATTTACAGAATATAATACAAAAGAGGAAAGACAACAAAATACAATACTGTATATGTTGTGCCAACTCCCAAGGATGAATAGACAGGAATCTAAATAATAAGGTTTCTCTAATGACTGGTAAGACCACAATCTTTATAGTGAGATGAGTGAATGAGTGAATAAATAAATAAATTAAATAAATAAATAAATAATATATATAAATATAAATATAAATATAAATATAAATATAAATATAAATATAAATCTACCAACTGGATATCAAAATAATTGTGTGTATGTGTGTGTGTGTGTGTGTGTGTGTGTGTGTGTGTGTGTGTAAATATAAATATAAATATAAATATAAATATAAATATAAATAATATAAATATAAATATAAATATAAATATAAATAAATTCATTTCTATCCGAACCTTAATCATGGGCATTTAAATACAATTATACATTTTTTTAAATTTTCTTTACAGTCCAATGGAATGGGACCAAAATTGATGTGATGGTGAGAAGCAGAAAAGGAATTGGAAACACGAATTAAGCCAGAGACAGTAGGGAAAAACATTCCAGAAAAAAAAATCCCCCAACACAATTGTACAGGAGGGATAGTATATTGGAATGCTGCTGATCGTTCCATTCCAGATTAAGTTACCCAGACAGATATATCTACAAATCCACAGGATATACTTTAAAAAATAATATAGAAATATAAACAAAAAATGCATAGTTGTCATTGAAATCAGTTGTCACAATTATCCTATTGCTTTCAAACAGACCAAATTTCAAATAACTTAGCTTGGATTCAGCTCCTGGTTTTCTCAAACATTGAGAACCTTGTCAAAAGGTGATATTGTCTGCTGTGGAAATTCTGTTATATTTGCATATTAAAAACCTGTATTACAAGACATTAGATTGATAGCATATTTTAATAATTTGGGAAACTATCATTCAGTGCAGTTATACAGGGCAAAAGCTTTAACCAAAAGGGATGGGTGGATTAGGAATCACAAAATCAGGAGTCACAGAATCAAATTAAATCCAGATAAGCTCACAGTTCCAGGGATCTCATTTGGACTTTCCCAGTCGAAGTCTGGGTGATATGTGTCTGCGTGAGCTATTTAAGAATCCTGTGGAGGACAGAAAATGATCCCAGAGCATATAGCCCTGAATGTGGTTCCTCCATATCGTTTTGAGTTTCTCAGGACTGTTGCTTAGCATCTCAGGAACTATTATGGCAGAAAAGCAACTTGTTTGCCTTGAGCGATCTTTATATATCATATACGCTGATGAGCAAAAAGCATATTCCACAGCTTGGCATAATCAACAAACTCAAAGTCTTTCTGAAATTAATGAAATGCATACTGTTTTGGGGATATTTTAGAGTTTATTCAATTATTCAGTGTGCATTCATAATAATATGTTCTTCTTCAATCTTTCCTAAAGCTTGAACATCTGGCATTTCCCTTTCCATGTAGGAATCTAAACAATGTTGAAGATAAGCATTATTATTTTATCAAGATGCGAAATTAAGGATATTGTATAATAGTTTGCACACTCTCTTCAGTATTCTTTCTTTGATACTGGAATGCAGATTTATCTCCTCCAGTCTGTAGGGCCCAGTGTCATCCTACTGATTTGCTGGCATAGTTTGATTAAAGTCTTTAGTCTTCTTTCTTCTTTCTGTGGCTATTCACCAATTCCTGCAGCCTTCCAACTTGGTAATGATGAAAGTGCTAACAACCTAACTTCAACTTCAAGTATGAGAAGTTCTTGTAAGTAGGGAATATCTTCTAACATATTTAAAATGTTGAAATTTCTATTACATACTATTTCAGTATTCTTCTGTATTTAATCTCCTTTGAATCAGTTACTATCAGTCCATTGGTGTCAATTTGAAGTTGTAACCCCTTTCTGGGTTCAGAAATCTTTTGAGAAACTTGTCTCATTTTTCTGTATCTGTTTTCATCTTCAGTGTCATTATAAATGTTATTGTAATACTGCTTCTTTTTTCTTTAAGAGCTCCCTGAAATTATTTGTTCTTTCCTGGAAACTTTGTCTTTCTTGGCTTTAGTATCTCTTTTCTTCTTGGCAATTTCCATCATTTATTCTAACATCCAGTTCGCTGCTTCTCTTTCTTATGTTTCAGCAGTACCTGAAAAAATTCCTCCTTTATATTTCCAACTTTGCTATTCTTGTTCACATGTTCTGTCAATTTAAACTTGAATTTGTTCATAAAACTCATCAATGTCTTGTTCTTCTGTATCATTGGTTTGAGCATAAATGTGAATAACTGTCATATTACAGGATTGCCCATTAAGTCTAATTGTTACTGTTCAGTTATTGATAGCATTGTAGCCAAATGCTATTCTTGCTACCGGTACGCCCTTGCTGAATATACTGTTCCTTGTTGTTCATGTCCTGAGTAGTAAACAGTGGAATACTGGAAGTGTCCAATATCCATTTCAATTTGCTAGTGTCTAAGATGTCAATGTGTATTCAATTCATTTCACCCTTCATTATGTTGAACTTTCTCAAGTTTATGCTTGTATTTCATGTTCCCACTGTAATTCTATCTTTGCATCTTTGGATTTTCTTTTCCTGCATGGAAATCTCAGCAACGGACATCTGGAAGACTTTAAACTACCCACATCATAAACACCATTATATTCCAAAAGATCCTCAGTTTTTCCTCAGTAGTAAGCCAGTCTTTCTATTAATGTGGTTTTCTTGGTAAAATACAGGAGCAGTTTACCACTGCTTTTTCCCACATAGTATAAAATGATTCTTTTTCTGTATCTTCCACCTCTAATATTCTCCTACATAACTGGTGCCCAATTTAGATGTGTACTTGCCTGAAGCAGGCAGCTAGGATGACCTTCATACCTTGTATGACTCTGCTGAGAGTATGTAAGTATGTATGAGTACACACACACACACACACAGAGAGAGAGAGAGAGAGAGAGAGAGAGAGAGAGAGAGAGAGAGAGAGAGAGAAAGAGAGAGAAAGAGAGAGAAAGAGAGAGAAAGAGAGAGAAAGAGAGAGAAAGAGAATACTTCTGGAATTCTCTGCTCATCCTTTCCAATAAAAATATTCTATTCCCGCCTTAGCCATGAAAAATTGGTTGAGTGATTTTGGGCTAGTCACTTTCTCATAGCCCAAGTAATCTCCCAGGGTTATTGTTGCGTGGAGAATAGGAGGAGGAAGGTATATTGGATATATTCACCATCATGAGTTACTTGTAAAAATAATCAACATAATACAGCAGAAATTTCAGACAATCCTAATAACAAATTTTACATTTAAACTGTAATGGAATTGGTAATCTACAACAGTAGTACCAGAACAATATTGTTACTTTTAAAAATGTGAATAAAAAAGATTCTAAATATAATACTATTTGTTTCTATAGAGTTTAAATGCATATGTATGATTTCTATTAAAAATGAATATAGATTTTGAATAACAATAATCTAAGTTTTCCTTTCAAAATCTAGTTTTCGGATGATGACAAGTTAGGTGAAAACAGAAATCCACAGTTTCAATAACTGAGGCTTACCTCAAATTCTGCATGTTTGTGTACATCTTCAGCTCTTTGTCTGTTCAAAATAAACTCTGCCTCATTTGCAACTCTTACAATGTGATCCTTCATTGCATGACACAATAATCTAGAGGAAAAAGTGAATTGACCTCAGACATGATACATTGCATTAATCACCAATTCATTTGTTTACATTAAGAGAAAAATAATTTATTAATTTATTATTTGCTTTGTCAAAACTCCAAAGCAATTTTTCATCGACATTCATCCTAATGGCCTAATTAAGAAATTTATAAGTTTCCTTTACAGTTTTTAACGCAAGCAAGCAAGCAAGCAAGCAAGCAAGCAAGCAAGGAAGCAAGCAAGCAAGCAAACAAACAAGCAATGTACCCCCGGGCTTGTAAAATAACACAGTAGTGAAAATGGCCCAGTAGTGCACGGGTGTCAAACTCGATCATGTCATGTGACATCACGTAACGTATTGTGACTTTTTTTGCCTTTGCAGAGCCAGGGTGGGCGTGCTGCATCTGGCCCGCGGGCCGCCAGTTTGACACCCTGCACTAGTGTATTGCTTGACCCTGATCAAGATCTCTCCCTTCCCCCAATTTTACTTTTTAGGAAAATATTGATAAAAAGAATATGGGAAGATAGCATGTAGAAAGCAAAGCTTCTGCCTGAAAATAAACTGCATTATCAATAATGCATTTGGGTCCTACTGAGATCCAAGAAACATTTTTAGATGTTGGCTGGCTGAAATCCATTACTTTTCTAAGTGGCCACATCAGTCATGATAACCATTATGTGACAGTCCCAAAAAGACACTCTCAAACTTCTAAACATTCTCACTAATCCAAAAGACCACTGCTTTAGTTTCCTAATTTAAATTCAGGCTCATTAGTCAAAATTGAGTTGTAAAAACTTTGTGAAAAGTCCACATACATAAAAAGCATAATCTAATCAACAAATGATTATTCTTTATTTTTTAAAATAAACACTATTACTTGGTTGACATATAAGAGTTAATATTAAAGTATGTCTGATCTAACTAAATACAGTAAACATGTTATCACAGACTTCAGCAGATTTTAAACAATAATTCTTTTAGAGTTTATTTTTATATTGCTTCTTCAAATGCAAATAGTTTTGGAGATACTTTGTGGATTAAAAAATGTTCTCTAGTTGGAGTTTTCTTTTTCATAAGATATACTGACTATTACAATGAATCATTCCAGCTCCTAATGGAATGTTTCTGACTTCTGACAAAGTCAGAAAAGCAAATCATTCAGGTGCATGTTTTTTTCATTAAGAGGATCTCAGATACTGTATGTTACTATCAAATTAGTTTTGACACATGAACTGTAAGGTATCTTCCAGAAATCTTTACAATAAAATTCCTAGTTTTAATGAATTTGATGATGTAGAAGAATACTTATATCCAAATCATTTAATACAGCTTCGCGGAGAGATTGAACCCAAGATTATTTGTTTTCTTTAAAAACAAGTGGCTGAAACCACATTGAATGTTTAAGAGATGGAGCACCAAAATGGGTGCACCTATTATATGAAATACCATATATGTGACCAATTAGGGTTCTTTCTTTCTTTCTTTCTTTCTTTCTTTCTTTCTTTCTTTCTTTCTTTCTTTCTTTCTTTCTTTCTTTCTTTCTTCCTTTCTTTCCTTCCTTCTTTCTTTCTTTCTTTCTTCCTTTTTCTTTCTTCTTTTCTTTTCTTTTCTTTTCTTTTCTTTTTCTTTTTTATGTAAGTTTTAATAAGATTCACTTATTTTTGCTAACTATGGACATCCTACATTACGGTTTATGCAGTCATTTTCATGTAAAGTATTTCTACCAAAAAATAAAACAAAAACAGGATCCTAGATTTTCTATAATTTTAGTTGGACGGGGATTCAAAACCACAAATAGAATTTCAAAGGTTGTGTGTGATCTCAGGGATAGATTTCCCATCATTACTTTATAATGACATTTCAACCTGAGTGGCAGAAGGAAGGTAATGAACTTCTGTAGACAGGTTCTATACAAGAGTCATATAAAGCATACTAGTTAGTCATCCATATTGTCTAATACAGTCCATATAATCCAATTACTTATTATACAAATTTATATGCCATCCAGCTCCCAATGATTCTGGGCAGCTAAAGTGACCAAATGTGGAAAAGACCTTCACAGAATCACTGTGTGTTTCAAACTTCACAAGAAATTTAGTATCAGGACCATAGTTTTTCTTCCTTAATCAAGCTGTTTGAAGTTATCTTCAGATGGAAAAAATAAATAAAAGAACTGATTCTAAGTGTGAGGCTTGCAGTTTAAAAGTAATTTCTCACTAAACATATGAATGTTCTTTCTGGAAAGGGAAAGAACGAATGGTTTCAAAACTTAATCAAATTTGTGCAGTTTTCTGAATACCAGAGGTGTGATAAAAATGTCTTCAAGAATGACTTTATTCTTAGTCATGTGCTAGTTCAGTCAAACAGTGAATTTCACAGGTACCAGGTTAATCAAACTAAGCTAGTTTTGAATATTTAATTTTTTTATTTTCCACATAATATCATCATTCTTCTATTATGTATTTTTGTTCTAGTGGGCTAAAACCAATTAAGTCATGATCCAGACTTTGCTTTCTTTTTTGTGACTTTTAGACTTATGTAACTAATATCTTCCAAGGCCCGCAAATGCACATTCACCCGCTTACTATTTGGGTAATCCTATAAACTTAACCAAGCAGAATGAAGTGAAGAAAGAAACTGCTGTTCTTCCTATCAAACTTTCCAAAGAAACCTGTAGATACTATACACTTAGATAATGAACTCCCAAATCACTGCATTTATAGCAGTGTTGGTAGTTTCAGAAAGATAAAATTCCTGTAAACCAGACAGAATATTTTTCTTGATTTTTCCCAGACAGAGCCAAAGTGCTAAGTTCCCAGTTATTTTCAAAATGATAAGCTTCTGTGTATCTTGTGGTGTTGCAGCCATCCATTTGAGATTTTTTTTATTATACTGCAACTTAAATTGAATTTACCTGTGCTCTCCAACTATTTTCTATATTAGCCCAACTGGGTATTTAGGAAAGGCAATCTTTTGATCTCTCTCTTAGGTCTGCAGCGAGGATTTCTGTCATGAAATTGGAGCTTTACCTTTCTTACATCTTTTTAAAGGGAATGTTTATGTCTCCTTTTTACTTTGCCTCTATTCTTTATTTTATATTTTGAATTGAATTACTGATTTGCGCATCTAAAATAATTAGATTTCTTGTATTTATTCCACAAAGAAATTATCTAAATTTGTTCTGTATTTTACCTGTGTTAACTGGTATTTAATTGGAAAATACCATTGTATGTATGATTCAATTGAACCAAACATATTTTTGGCAGTATTTAAAGATTCTTCTATGAATTAGGATGTTTAAACCTGGTAACCAGAAACAGGGAAACTAAGTCCCAAATAATGCTGACAGGAAGTCCACTTTAAAATGCAGCAACAATTTTGACTATACATACTTGCAATTCTTTCCATGGACATTATAGCTCAGATAAAGCAAGCAGAGATGAAATTGGTATGAATATTTTTCTATTTTCTTTTTTGTCTTCTACAGGTGCCAGGTGACTGCTGCTGCTGCTGCTGCTGCTTCATTTTTAGCTACTGTCTCAAAAACAAATGTTTTGCTTGAGCTCAGATTTTAGGGAAAGGTACTAATATTTGCTGAGGAGAAAACACAGAACAATTCCAATCCTTTACAGTGAAAGAAAATGCCTATGTTTTCTCAGTTTCAAATAAAGCACTGCAAAGCCAGAAAAAGGCCACTTTAATATGGAAGGATAAAAAAAAGATAAATGCCAAGAATACAGATACCACACATCAGCGATCCCTCTTTCAGTCAAAGAGCAGTCTCTCCTTTGCAAGATGGAACAGGCAAGTCTTCAGAGCTTTCCTGAATTTCTCCTGCTCAACAAAATACACCTTATGTACTTGGCCTCTCACTCACTCCCCAGCTGCTCCTCCTATTCTCATCAGGGACAGAGATATCCCCAAAACCTGAAATCTAGCCCTAGCTTTCATTTAGGCTCTTCCTCTCCCCGAAGTCTAAACCTGGTGACATCTCAGAGTTCTGAGTAAAGATCACTGAATTTTGAGAGACTTCTTTTCTTGTAGGACTGCATTATAAATAGTCCTTTACATTTTAATCATCCATGTTGATTAGCATTATTTATCCGTTCATAAAAGCCTTAAGCTGTGAAACTACACACCTTGCTCACACTCTTACACAGGAAGATTTGGATATGTGTTTTGGTCAAAGTGCAGTGTCCCATGATATACTGTATGTGTGTGTGTTCCTTTGGGTCAATGTTGACTCCTGGTGGCTGTTAAGACAAATTCCTGCAGTTTTCTTGGCAAGTCTTTTTCAGAACTGGTTTGCCATTGCCTCTTTCCTAAGACTTAGGACTAGAATATCCAATTTCTAGCCCGATGTCTTAATTACTGAACCAAACTGACTCTCATGATACATGACAGTACCGTTTCGAAACTGAAGATGGAGAGCAATTTTAAAACAATATTGAGACTTACATTAAAGAAATTGCATTATACATGCTTCTGAACTCTGGAGACAAGTAAAACAGTTGTTTTTTAGACTAGCCATGGAAGTGATTTTATATTTAATTGTAAGTTTTAACCTATTTATTACTGGCATTCTTTGTAATGACTTTTAATTTAATTGTATTTATTTATATTTACTTATTTATTTAAAAAGATTTGTATGGCTGCCCATCTTTAATTAATTTTATTAAACACAATGCTGAGAGTGTTAATTAATTTAATTTTAATTGTGTTTAATAAAACTAATTTTATTTTTATTTTTTTCAAGAATCATCATGAATTATGGAACTTCTTTCAGTATTTTAAAAAGAAAAATGTAAGTTCTCTAGTTCTCAGATTCTTTTGCACTGTTCTTCGATCCACAATTTAAAATTCAATCATAAATGTATAGTAATTATAAGCAATTTTACAATCCATTAAGCTTGTTTTGTTTTAATTATAAAGCTCCTTTGTTAGATTCCTATAAATGATCTGCTTTATAATTTCAGGCTGTTCAAGGGAGTACTTTAATTCAAGTACACATTCATCAACTGTTTATGTCCTGTTAATTGTTGACAACAGCACAATTGCATTCTCTAGCTATGATTGATGAATAGCATTCACACTTTACCTATTAAGAATAATAGTATTTATAATAATTTGCTTTTTGCAGAGTAAAATAAAATTTAGGATAGAAAGAAGCATACATTTTAACAATGTACATAAATGAGATACGCATCTATATCTAGATATCTATAGAGATGTACATCTATAGATGATATATACAGTAGTTATTGATATAGAGGATATATGGAGATATAGATATAAATATAGAGGAATGTATGTAGAAAAATCAGCGATTATTGCTGTAATTATTGTTTGATCAGAGGAAGAACACTATTAGCATTTTAAAGAAGGAACACAAAACAGATTTGTTCAGGGCCTATAAAACTGTAATCAAGTCTTCTAACATAAATTCTCCTATAGTCAGAAAAAATGTCTATATAACAAACGTTAGAAGTCATTACATTTTAGGAACAAGAAAAACACATTTCTTTTTTAATTAATGTACATTCTATATCCAAATATTCTTAATGATGTTAACCTCAGCTGTGGCTACTGATTTCTACCACAAATATTATTACTTAATTCATATAGATATTAGCACGGGAAAACTATATTACTTCATTCAAAAATCAAATAAAAAAAAATGGACAAAAAGATTATTCATATTTCCTCACAGTTAAAATAAAATAAATGCATATCTCTTTCTGAGTGAATCCTGCAAGAATATTACAAAATATACCTATCAGAAAGACTACTGTTATAAATTAACATATTTCTTACAGCATGTTGCTTCATAAATTTGAATCTTATCATTTTATAATTGCAAATAGTATTTTAAGTTACAGAACAAATTAGAAAGCAGAGGTTTTTAGAAATTCTCAAAACAGCTGCTACCATTTTTTCACTTCTACATATAATGATGCAAATAATATATTAGTGCAACAAATAAACAAAAATGCTGTAGATAATTACTAATATTTAAATAGTTCTTAAAAAAAGCTTTAAAAAGATAATTTTTTTCCCCTTAATAATAACAGAACATTAAACTTACTATGTTGAGAGTATAATGTTACAGTATTATGAACAAAACTAACAGAACTAGATTGCATCCAGAACGTTAACTCTTTCCATAATACCATAGCACACATAAAATTTCTATCTGATGTTAAAGTACCTGAAAATAGCATTGGGAATTATGATAAAAATAGCACTTCCTCCTTACTATGAACAGGATGCTCCAAAGCAGATGGAGTGACAGATGGATTATAGATTGGGTTACTCAGAATCTGTCTGGGGGGGAAAAAAACCTGTGCTGTCCTTGTAAGATGATGTTCGGTTCTCACATAAATCTTATAACTATTGCATAGGTATTCTAAAAAAATAAACATAGAGTTCATTGTTTCAACATTTCATGTATAAACAAATTGAGTATTTTATGCAAACATCTCTATTGTGAAACTGTTTAATTAAAATATTTCATTCTCTGGTATTTTCGTAGCAGATGGTGAAGATATTATTGTCTAATGGAATTAAATACAAATTGACTACTGGTCCAAAGATTTTAAATTAATTACCTTCCTTCATTGATGAGCTCAATAAAAGCAAGTCCAGCATTCTTCTGAATAGAATTTTGCCATTCCTAAAGGAGAGGAGGAAAAAACCCTACATTTTAGAAAGTGGCAATTTTTCTGAAAATGTAACTATTTTTATTAATTTAAAATATTCAGAACTTTGATTTACATTATTTTTTATAGCCACTATAGTTGATTGAAATGTAATGCAGTACTGTGCATTGTTCAAGGGCATCAGATATCTAAATCCAAAATAATAGACCCACTTGTGAAGTTTTCTTTTGATCATCATTAAAAAAACTTTGCTGATGAATTTTCAAATAATAAATTTTAAATCATACATTTTATAATATTTTAGAAAATAAATATATTTTACTGTATGTTTTTATAGTTCAGTTTTGGATGAAATTCTAAAAATGATAAAAGTACATTCTACTCAGTTTCCATAACCAGGCTTGACAGTAGATAGTGGTCCTTTAAAAATTTAATCTCTTCCTCAGAACTTGGTAGAAGACTGTCAAATATGACTTATCTAGAGTATAGACTTTAATGCTGAGAAAGGCAGGGCTTATATGTACAACTACGATCCAATATTGAAACTCTAAGCTTTGTCTCCCTGCCATCTTGATTCAATGGATATTTTGCTGGCTTTTTGCTGGCTTGTAAAGCAGAGGAGACATATCTGGATATCTATTCTCTTTAAGAAACATATTCTCCTTAACTGCTTTCCTTTCTTTATAACAGTTTACAACAGAACTATAACGTATAAGATTATTTGAATTATAGTTTAGTGCTATGAGTCATTCTCTAGTGAAGTCAGTAAAGATTTGTAAGCTAGTCATGTCATCTGATTCCAACAAAGAGTTGCCATATAGTTGGTACAAACAAGCCAACTACTCATACTTAAATTTAACCTAAATTTAAGCTAAGGATTCAGATGATCTCTAAATTGTGGTTAATTTAAAAAGGGAACTGGAATGTTCTGATTTTCTTATTGTAACCCCTGAGAGAAACGCATGAAAATGGAACACATAAGCCAACTTGGTTTATTTATAAACCAGCTCATAGAATTATAGATATTGACATGACATCCTAAATCCTCTTAAATAGATTTCTAGCAAGGATATGACAATAATATCCTAGCTCTTTTTCAATGCAGAGGTTAAAAACTCTTATCTTAGTCAATTGGTATTTCCAATCTTCCGAAGATTTAATCTAGAAAACTAGCCATAACATGGGTTTTTCTAACCAAATTTTAATTTCTTCAAAAAGTATTTCAATAGATTTTGGGGATATTATGAAAAAAAGGTAAAAGATGGCTTCCAGGCCTGACAATAGAACAATGTGATTATCTCACATTCCTAAGGCAGAACATACAAAATAGGGCATATTTCTTTGTGTTGAATTTAAAAACAAAAACAAGAAATGAATAACCCTAGTTCCTGTTATCTCAGGCTGTCTCAACACCAACTCCAAGACTATTTCTGTTTGCAGAGATAGAATGATTACTGTACAGTGGGCTGGAGACAGAGGTGGGTTCCTGCCGGTTCGGACCGGCTCTATAGAACTGGTAGCGGGAATTTCCCCCGCTCGCTGAACCGGCAGCGATGGCCGGCTGGACACGCCCCCGAACCGGCTCTCTAGGCAGCGCCATAGGCAGCGCCATCTTGTTTTTTGGTTTTTAACACTGTGCATGCGCACGCGTGCCCACGCAGCACGTGAGGAAGCGAACCAGCAGCGAGGTAAGTCAGAACCCACCCCTGGCTGGAGAATATACCAGAATATATGTGATTCAGGAAGAGGTAGTGTTTGATTCCATGTTTTTAACTAATCTGCTAACATCCAATGAAATTCCCAAAGTATTTCAAATATGTCATTTCCACCTATTTTATTTTTCCCATATCGTTACTTAAAAAAGAGTAAGGAACAAGATACTAATAGATCAGGAGCCAGTTCCATCATTGCAATTCCTCCTGACAGATAGGTTTATGTGTGTCCTGGCCTCATGAACAGCAGCGACTTATCTGGGTTATTAGCATACTAAATATGTCAAACTAATTTCATGGTCATAAATATAGTCCAAGGTTAGAACCAAAAGCAAGTTCACTGTCCAAAGAGCAAGTAAATAGGGAAGTCCAAAGGAAAGTCACAATGAAATGTCAGAGACTTTTTTCTTTCTTTTTTTTTAGCCACAAGAGTTACAAATCCCACGTATATGGAACCAGCTAGCCAAGAGTTGAGAGGAATCAAGAAAATGATAGACTGGAAGTCTGGGAGGGAAAAGAAGCTTACAAGATATATTGTCAACAATTCATACTTGATTTTCTATAGTCAGATTGTCTCAAAGGTACTTTTTCCAAGCACTTTCTTGGGGTTTTTTGTCCTTTGAAAACATTTTGCTTCTCCAGGAAGCTTTTCCTATTTCTCTCTCCCTTGTCTTAAACACTTATTGATATGCCATAATCTTGATGAATCATGCATAATGTTCCTGGCCAATGACAAAGCTACTCAGGCCACTACTTTCTGGGCCTCAAATGCTATATAATGTCACATAAGTATTTTAAATTCCTTCTGTATTTTAATTTTTATATCTGTCATGTAGTGATTGAAAGTTTTCATTATTTAGATTATTGCACTAATTTTAAATATTATATTTCTCCTTTTAATGTAAGATTTGGAAAATAAATAATAAATAAATAATCTTTGTCTCCCTGTTTTACCATTTGATAGTATTCTTGAGGTCTGGATGTGGTAAACTTCTTCTCTGGATAGGGATGATGGAATTTGTTGCAAGCTCAGCAGAGCTTCTGGGATCTGTAAGTATTGCATATGGCTTTTGGGATGCCCACCCTGGTTTCTGGTTTCATCTCAGGACAGTTCTTGAGATACCATGATGAAAAAAAGGGGGGAGGGGAGTTGAACTATTCAGCATGCAATTCATTAAAATCTCTGTATTTGGTTCAAATGTCAACTAATAGTTGCATTGCTTAAGATAGTACAAATGGTGCCTGAAGGTTGGATCAATCAAGAGGTTGCTGCCAATTTCAGAATTAACTGATGTTTCTAAGACTGTTATATACCATGCCTCACAGTAATCTAATCCGGATGAATGATGCATAATGATTAGGTCAGAGAAAAAAATGCAGCAGGCATAACAATACAAGCTATCATAAAGCATTCTCTTCTTCCATCATTTCCATCATATTGGAATATTAAGGAGCAACACTATAAACAAGAACACAGTCAAGCTTTAACTCTGAAGCTCTCTTGAATATCGATGCCATGAGAAAATGACTTCTGTTAGTTATATGCCTTTATGACTACATGGAAGGACTTTATAGATCTGTTATTTGGGAGTAGGAATTATTTATTTTTAATTTAAGATTAAGATAACCTTGAATAACTTTTTAAAAAGCATATTAAACCAGCCCCTGTCTTAAATTAACTCAATGTATTATTGAGTCAATATATCATTATATTAACGTTACTATCCAAACAGATATGGGTATTTCTTTTAAGTATTATCCTCAGCTTTAGAATAAGAGTTCAAAAATATAGTATAGTAGAATTCTTTTACATTCTCTTCATGTGAATCTCATAGTAAATCTTATCTATTAAATTTTTTTGATTAGAAATCAAACACTTCTTAAATGTCCAAGTAACATTTCAAGGGTGATCTTATAGTATATATGAAAGTAAACTTATTCTAACATTGGAACTGCAATTTTTTCCCTTTAGTTAGTGTTGTCTCTTTATTAAAAAACTTCGCTGAATATAAACTAGTTATGTTACCACAGCAAGAAAGTGCCTTTTTGTTAATCAAAAGTAGAGGCATAAAATGTTGTAAATGTATTTTAGCATCTCCAAACAAAATCAAGGATCAGTTTCACTCTATACTTTAGCATCTGCTATATTAAACAATTATATTTAAGCCTGATACCTCCTTTATTTCTGCCACCAATGGGTCTAATAAAGAAAAATGTTTTATTTTAATGTTGTTATTTACAATAGAAAGATGAAGACCCATTTGAAATAGCATAATTATATTTGAATATATTACTACTCTGAACAGGAAAATTTTACAACAATCTAGAAATACTTAGAATCTATTGTAGTTATTGAAGCAAAAAAGAAAAGAAATATTAATAAATATCAAATATGCTTTTAAAAAGGAAAACCAAACTTTGGGGAAAATGTCATGGTTTATTTGAGAAATCTACTACAAAACAGTATCACAGCTGTGACATATAAAACTAGACTATAGCAAACAAAGACTAGTTAATAAAGGACAGATCTTGTCAAAATGACCATCTTAATCTCACCCACCCCTGAAAATTAACCCAATTCAAGTGTATTGAATATGTTGTTATTTATTATAAATTTTCTAAGGACATTGCAGACCAAATCAATCTAAGTATGACCTCAGGCTCATATTTGGGAAATGCATAGTGTTAGTACACATGAAAGAAAACTATTGTAAAAGGACAATAGTAATCAAAATATAAAAAGAAAAGTGGTTTCTCAGTGTCGAATAATGCAGTATCCCTATAGGAGTTCCTGTAAAGCTTAAAGCAAATTTTTCACAAAGACATAATTCCTCTGGGGACAGTCTTGATTGCATATCCTTCAGAGTCTAAAAACCTGCCCATATGAACTGAATTATCCATGACATGTACCTTCAGACGTTTGTAATGTGATATTTCATGTAAATTTAGACCATACCTTGGACATGAGCCGCTGGCAATGTTAAGTTTACTCAGGAGCTCAGATAAGAAAAAAAATGACATCCTTGCTAATCTGTAGTCGTTAACATGGAATTTCCAAATAAAGAGCATAAAAGCATCTAATTTGCTGTAGCAAATGAAAAGAAAACAAACTTTGCATTTCCCTTTTCCTTTTCAATGTCTACTATTACCCTAGTTTATGTAAATAAACGTCTTCAAAAGCCTTCTCAATCATCTATCTTTTTGAAGATACATTTATCTTTAAAACAGACTGCTAACACAGATTGCAAAGTGCAATTAATTCTGAACAAAAAATCAAAATATCAAACATCGAATCGCCAGTATTTGGGGTGACGGGGGAATAATACTGTGAACTGTAGGCATTGTGTTTCTCTACCAACAAAAGGCTTTTTTCTTACACAGGAAATTTCCCTCAATGGAAACAGAGGTGATATTTTACTTATCTTCCTTTCTCCCCACAATACTTATTCTTCCAAATGCCCCCAAAAGCTTGGAGGAAACTTCAGCTCTGGGGAGAAGATACAAAAACTAGGGAGCTTGCAAAAATACATTATTTTACTGAATGTAGTGATTAAACAGGCTTCAGTCAATAGGATAAGGCTTCAATCCACAGAAAAACCCACTGAATGCTCAGAAGATTAAATATATAAAAATAAAGTTAAAACCTCAATGAAAAGTTTTAATATGGAATCTAATGTTAGAAAAATATCAGATTTTTTAAAGCCTCTAGCTTTATTTTGCTCTTATTTTAATAGCTAATATTAGTTACTACTACTGCTTTTACAACTGGATTATACTGGTCTTGTAAAATATTTCTATAGACATACATGTCATTTAGCGACCACAATTGGGACTGGCAACTTGGTTATGATAGGCTGTTCAAAATAATCAGTGTGGAAACATGGGACAGCATCTCTGTAATATCTGCAAGCCCAACGGGGATGTCTTACCTCTTTCCTGCAAAAAGAAGAATCTGTCTATATTGCAGATTGAGCATTATTCATACAGCTGGCTGTACTCCAATTTACATGTATGTCTCATGCAGTTCATCCTTAACTACTTTTCTGTTCCACTATATATTTACCTTTTCATCCTCAAAAGCAAAACATTTTAAGAACCTCCTTTCCTGTCCACAGAATAAAATAATGCAGCTTTTTTTCTACCACCTACTGTCATTCTAAACAAGTAGCCTATTTCCCAGGTAGACTGTGTACCACCAGCTGAGAAAAAAAATGGATTAGATTATGTCCAAAGTATGTTCCAATTACCCTTGGCCTCTAGGACAAGAAGGACAGGATGTTGGAAGAGAGCCATCTTGGCTCTCTATATCCTAACTATAAGTGAAGCCATAAAATGATTGTATGATACGGCTTCATATTTCATGAAGAACAATAAAATCATTAGAAAAAGGTAATGAGCTGTGTGTGTGAATATGAAAGTTCTACTAGATGTATACTGCTTCTATCACTAATATTTTTTGTGTTGGAAAAGACATGGTTTTTTAAAATATTGTTGCAACATATATGCATCAACTTAAAATATTATTTTTCTTGTTATATTTTTAATCAATTAAGAATTCCTTGTTCGGATGATGGTCAATTCTTAACTTTTATTTTCAACTTCTAGAAAATAGCTAAGCATTTTATGTCCTTATTAGAAATCTGTTGAATCTTCCTCTTCTTAATAAGAGAATTCATTAATATCATTTGAAACACTGAGGGGATTTCCTCTTAACAAAGTATAACAGTTTAAATAAAGCATTCTCATGATTGTGGAGCAACTGTGGAGGGTAATGAGGTGAACTTGGGAAAAAGACACAACTGTTTTAATGTAGTGAGGTAAGTTGCTTCACTTGCATTTTTGCAGAATTACTATCTGGAGGTCAAATCTGAAGCACTGTACAGTTCTATGGTAGACTTCAAACAGTTCTAGAATTTTAAAAATTGAACATTTTCTTTATTTTGTGAAATTACAAATATCTGATCTGATATTTGGAGGCGGAAGTAAAGTGAAAATTTATTATAAGCCTATCTAAACTGTCTTTAAAATAATGTATTTAGTTGGAATATATATAAATATTATCTACATATATATTCCAGGATAACATTTCAAATTTAAAAAATATTGCTTTGTTTATTGCACAAATTCTATATAAGGATGAAAGGGAAGGTAAAAAAGCAAAGAAGCTTGAATTTCTCACTCTTCCCACAATCAATATTTGAGGCACATTACATCTCTAGAGTCCTTAATGGCAGGAATTCCTGGAGCCAGCAAATGAGTAATGTTAAACCTATGATTAGATGATGAGACCATCAAAACACACTAAGCTGTAATGCAGCATTCCACTTTATCTCTGTGAGCTGCAGTTAAAACAAGGAGCAGGGAAGAATATATTGTATTAGTCCAGTCTAAGCATCTGCCTATGAACAGCTTGTGAGAGTATTCAGTGGACTTAAATATTTGGGAGTTTCTTGAACCAAGGATTTAATTATTATATAAGAAGTTTTAAAAGTTTTTTTTTGCAAGAAAAGTTTTGAAACTCAACCACAATGAACATTCCAAATACATACATCTTTTATCTAGATGTTTTTGACTGCTAGAAAAAGTCCTCCCCTCTTTTTTTTCCTTTTTTTTTCTTTTTTCTTTTTGATGTTTTGAAGAATCAGTTTGTGGATCAGCAAAATGTGAGTAAGCAAAGTATATTTCAGACTTAATTCTCATTTATGGCAGCAATGCACATGTTAACATCTGCAAATATAATTTTATTATTAAAATGTGGCTCTACATTTTAATAGCAAGCATACAGCTATTGTAAATTTGCCATATTTCCAGGAATAAGCACTTTAAATATTATTTTATATCAAGTTTATTTAAGGGAATATAAAGAAGTGTGGAAAGAAGTAACTTTATTCAAAAGCAGATATTAAATTATTTGTATATATATATATATATATATATATACCAGATTAAAATGACAGCTGATACTTCATTTCAGAGTAATGCTTACCTTTTGATTTATTATCTATTAGAATAAAAATGAAGTCATATCTCCAGATTTATACTTTAGATGGTCATTTTTTTCTGAACATGTATTATGCTTCTCCTACAGTAATTGACCCGATTCCCAACCATGCACATCATTTGTATTCATGTGCATATCTGCAATGCGTTTTAGTCATATGCTTCCAATTGTCTATTATGTGATACATTGCTATTTATCAATATCAAAATTTTCAGATGTCATGCCTTATTTTAACTGGCTTTCACAGGCAATATTGTCAAAAAGGAATACAAACCAAATAATTAAATAAATTTCTAATAATTGCTAATAAATTGCTGACATCACACTATGTTGAATTTTCTGTTGTTGAGATCAGTTATAATTATTTAATTATGTATTATTTTGTTAAGGCTTTATCAATTGGATATCACCACATTTTCTTGAAGTCATATTCAATGGTTATTTAAACAAAGAAAAATAAGGGTGTCTTTATAATGGAGTTTATAATACCAGTTCGGTCGCTCTATGTCTCAAATAGTTACTTTTTCAATATACAGTGGAACTGCCTGCGCCTAATAATTATATTTCTCCAAAGGAAAAAAATGAAAGTAGTATTTGTAAAAACTAGGAATCACCTTACTTGTGAACAAAGAAGCATAACAAGTTCAACCACTGAGGTGCTTGATTTCATGCAAACCAGTCCTGTAAAAAAGTAAAAACAAGGATTAATTCTGCAAAGCACTAACTATAAGAGGCAATGTTAAATTGCTTTTTTTGTCAAATAGTTACATAGGTCAGATCTTGTAACATTTCAGTAGGATATATCTAGCAAAGATTTCTCAGAATAATCTCCAATTATCTTAAATCAGAAACCATTTGTGACCCAATTATATGTGGTTTCCACTCAACAGTAAAGTCAACCTTATATTATATGAAACATGGAAAGAGCTACAAACTGGCACAAAAGGAATTCTATGCATTTTAGAAATATGGAGCCATGTCATTTGCTCAATTCAACATACACGCAGAAGAACAGATTATTTCTATGTTGATTGACTGACTGACTGAATGAATGAATGAATGAATATCCCTATGTTGTTCTTTTATTTGAAGATTCTAGTATATAATGGAAGCTGAACTCTAGTACCAAAGCAAACGTCTTTAATTTTTAAATTTAAGTTTCATACTATACAAGATTTCAAATCTTCAAGTTTCTTGAGGTTAATGTTTAAAAATGCTTATTTTTTTATTTTAAGAAAGTTCTCAGACATTTAGATATACCATCACACCCACCACCATTAATCAGAAATGAATATTTCTGATTAATACAGAATAACATTAATTTCTGAGCTGTTCAAATGCCAATACAAATATTTTCAAATATATATTTTTGCCTGGTTTTCCCAACTGCCTTGCAATGATTAAAACATGTGACTTTTAAGATTTTAAATTCATGTTATGCCCCATTCTGTCCTGGAGGTTTCACCAGTTTAAATACCATGCCATATCTTGAATTTAAAAAAATTGTTCTAATAATTAGGCTGCCTTATGCATCCTTTCCGTTTGGCAGATACTGTAGAAGTACCATAGTTATTCCGATGAACACTTTACTTGCCTACTTTGCAGGTACAAATTCTATTTTAACTAAATAGCATACAAAACAGAAAGTATTATACAGTGTCCACTATATTTTTAAAATTATGTTCATGTTTCCCCCCTCAGTTAATATAAATGTTTATTTACTGTATATTAAGTAGAAGAGAACATTTTCCCTGTATACTACTGAATTTGTAATAGGGTGATTTATATATTAGTTAGAGATACATACTTAAGTTAAGCTGAGAGTAAACTGAATCATTCAGTGGTAGATGAATGGATGGAACAAAGTTTTAGTTCATTCCTGAATTAATATAAATTTGATTCTTCGCTCTTAAAAAGATCAGGACTATAAACCTCCCTGACTGAGAGCTGTCGCACACAGTCATATAGGTATTTGAAATATACATATAAAAAAGGAACAGGGAACAACTGTTTGCTAGAAAACTGATGAAGTGAAGAAGGTTATTGGCAGGCCAGTCTTTCACCAATATTTTTCAGAAATGTTTTTTGTCAAAGTCAGCTAGCGATTATGGGAAGCTGAATCAAGTTTTGCACAATCAGGAGACATCTCAATAAGACCTTTATGGACATAAGGTTGGTGACTTTTATCAACAATGCAAACAACATCCTTTGTTATATATGCACAAATCAATGAAATGGTACTTTGTAAAAAAATTGCCAAAATTGTCTTTCAATTTTAGTTCTGCAGGTTTCCATAATAATAAAAAACACAGTAGCCTTAATACCCCATATGTATTCAAAATAATGTTTGACTTAGTATAAGCATTGCTAAATTTGATCTTTAAATGAATATCTTTCAAAGGTAAAAGTAAAAATGTCATTCAGAATTATCGTCAGACAAATACATATGTACTTTTCTGGAAATTAAATGCATTCCTTCAATGAAAATCATTACTCATAGCTGTAGTTTCAAATAGATATACTGAAAAGACAAACTTGTTTTAAACAGACATAAATGAAGAGTCACTGGAGATAAAAGTGTTGCTATACAATTTATATTTATTTCAAATAATGGATAAATACTGATTTGCTCACAATCCTATTTATTGTACAGTAAGCAGAACAAGCTACAGAAAGATATCATACAGTAATTCCAATCTATCAGATTTACAAGATGACAGTTAATTAATGAAATAAGAAATAAATGTAAAAATCTCATTTGAAAAGACAATTGGTATAATTGATCAGGGTTTTTTTGCATTAACAAAAAAGAGAATAAAAAGATTAATGGGACACTTATCACTTCTAAACCACTTCTACTATTAGACAGCTGATAAAAAGGAGCTAAACAGAAGAGAACGTAGTCAAATTCTTATAATTAAAATGACTACAGCTATTAATATTAATAATATTAATAAGCTTCTCTAATCTTGGATACTTTGTGGTTTATTTTACACAGAAAACTGCTGCCTTGTACAAAGACATACTACTTATATATGCACACTTCTTAGAGATTTTTCACACATTCTGGTAAAACTCCAGATTAAAAGCAACATAATGAAAGCTACAGGATGATACAAATAGTGCTCCATTGATAAGTTTAAGAAGTCAAGAAACTGTAATATATTACTACTTAGCCAACTGCTTCTTGAACTACTAACAAACTTGCTATTTTCTTTATGCTGTATGATAATTTTCAAAAAAGAACTAGGTGCTGTGCTGTTGTAGTTTGCAAGACACCATGGGCTTTAAACTAATCACGATATATATTAACTCTGATACCCCGAACGATAGTTCAGAGCATTCATCTAAAGAACAATCTGGAGGACACACAAGACGGGGGCAGCAACTCTTGTGAATTAGCAAGACAGAATTGTAATATCATCTGAGACTGAAGCTTTATAAAATTTAAAATGAGACCAAAGAAAAAACAAGAGAAACATCAGTCAGAGATGTCCCAAAGGTGCTTTTTCAAGAGGCAACTGGACTTTCTTGTTTTTCTTTGAAGACATTTAGTTTCTCATCCAAGAAGCTTCTTCAGCTCTGACTGGATGGTGGGGAGCTGAAAGTCAGAGCTGAAGAAGCTTCTTGGATGAAAAGCGAAACGTCTTCAAAGAAAAACAAGGAAGTCCAGTTGCCTCTTGAAAAAGCACCTTTGGGACAACCATGACCTGGATGACTGAAAATCTCCATAGACAAACAGTCAGAGATCTGGTTGAAAGAACACTGGGGCAGAAAGCAATAGTCTGATCCCCACTGCCCTCTCAATAAGTGCACTTACTGGCTGAATAGCAGGATTTGATAATCTAAGGCTCTACTTTTTCTTCATAGAAAACAGGATAAATTAAAATGGTGATTTAGGAGATGACCAATCTGAGTCTGAGGGAGGGGACAAACACATCATCAGTCTCAAGTCCGTGCTCACAAGAGATCTAAGTTCCATCTTCACAAGAGATCTAAGTTCCACTTTTATCTACAACCAATTTGCTTTGACCATTAGTAACTCAGATTCTTGTAGGGAGCTTAAGTTTGCAATAAATACTTATATTCATTTGAACTGCCTGGGTTTTCTGATTTCCACATTTGACAGTCTATTTCATTTAAATTTGTTCAGTCGATCTTCCCCAAAATGGTCCAAATGAAATTGTTTTCCAGTTGTGTGATAAATCCATTCCCCAATGCTCTTCAATCCTCCTAGGAAAAACCAATTTATCACTTCTCCACTCAGTTTCTGCTGTTGTAAAAGAATGCAAGCTTGAACTTCAGAAGGCGTATGCAATCAACTCGGTTCTAAGTCTAAGTTTCCAATGGATCTGCTGCTTTCAAATCACATTCCTTTTGTGAATCTAATTTATCCAGAGCTACATGCATCTGAATATTTTCCACAGTCATTACCATTTCATCAAACGTTTTAAAACAGCTTTCAAGACTCCTCCCCAAGATGCTGCTGAATGGCAGGAATCTCTTTTTCCTGCTGATGTTCTGCTCATTTTGCTGCCAATGCTGGTTTTCTGGAAGTGCTGCTCCCTGTATTTAAATGGGAGCACTTAGAAAAGACCCAAGACAGCTTTTGGACAGCTATGAATCCACCTGAGAAGGGGAGTCTTGAAGATTCCAGCTCCCTGTGGGAGTGGTCAGAAAGTCATTGGTCATCCATCTTAGTTTTGGCAGTTCATTTTCTTAAGCATGCCTGGGTTTTAACTTCACTTTTTTATTTTTTTGTTTCACTTTGCTTTTTATCTTTAAAACTTGACTGGCTGGCTGAATGCTGATTTATTTTAAACCCCTGTTGGACTTAATCTATTTTTTCTCTCTTGGATTTATATTGTTATTTTGAATAACTTTTGGTTTTCCATAAGGAAATGTGGTATAGTGAAATGTGATGCTTTCATTTTATTTACATCTATATTGGACTCTCAACATAATGTTTTTGTATTTTATTAATTTGCAAAATATTTGGAGCTTATTTTTCTTTTTTCTTTTAACTTCTAACATTTGATAACAATTTTTTTCAAAAGTTTTGCTTCCTGAAAAGCTTTTGGTGTTTATGATACTCCTTCAAACTGAACATGAATATAATTTCAGAATGACTGTATCATGTACCAGTCTTGAAGTATGAAATTAACCTGTAATGTCTGTACTGTAATGTATTTAATCACACAATGTTTCTGATGCTACATCAGTTCAGCAGAGCTAAAATATTTTACTGCTGATTGTGTCCGATGTATCTCGCTGCAGTGCCCAATAACAGTCAGCCAGCAATGATAGATTCTATTGTCCTGATACCATTTTTCTATTGTGGTAATGACCTGGTGAAATCTTTCACCATGCTTGTCACTAATTACACTTAGATTTTCAGGAAAGTAGTTTAAGTGTGAATGCAGAAAATTAATCTTCAGTAACATGCTGCACTTCATGGTCTGTACACTATTAGAAGTTTGTCAACCAGCTGAATGCAGTTTGATGCTGTGTGGTTGCCAAGAAAATTGTCAACATCCTTGAATGCCTTCCAGGTGATTTTCTCTGGCTCCACTAACAGATCTTTAAATTGCTTGTCACTGATGATGTGTCTGATCTGTGAAGCAACAAAAATGTCTTCCTTAATCTTGGCATCAGTTATTCTTGGAAATATCTCTCTCAAATAGCAAAAACCTTCACCTTTCTTGTTCATCGCTTTCACATTTTTTTTCAAAAGTCTGAGTTTTCTATGAAGCAAAGGCAAAAATATCTTGGTTGGGTCATCAAGTGGCTCATGTGCCTTCTTTTTTTTGTCCTGAAACCAAATTCTTTCAGCGTGGCCATTTCTTGTTAATGTAATGTGATTCTCATCCATGTCTGTCCCATTCACATATGTAACAAGAGTATTTGGCATATCCAAGCTGCATTCCAAGCAGTAGAGCACTACTTTTAATATTCCAGTTGTACTTGGTGTCCTGGATGTGCTTCAAAACAGTTCCATGTTTTTGTATTTTTCTTCCATATATGCAACATAGCTAACAGGTACTAAAGAGTATACATTGCCATTGTGTAAAAACAGAAGATTTCTATAAAACGGTACATGATATGTTAAATTACAACTTATTTTCGTGATTAGCAGCCAAAAATCTATAAGATACACCCCAAAATGTTCAGAAAGCAAACTTTGTTGTCTGTTTCCAATTATTCATGAAAAAGGTATAAGAAAATTATAGCATTTTTATGTCCTTACTTTTCAATCTTTACAGCAACACCTTAGCCAAAAGGAAGATAAAGTGCAGCAGCATCCTAATGAGCAAGCTGATTTAAACATTCCAGTGTTATTTATGCCAATGATATAGTCCTATCTACAAATTTTATTGGCTTTAGGGGACTTTGAGGATGCTAGCTCATTACTGTAGTGAAGAACATTTACACATTAATTACAAAAAAACTAAAATAATAATAATTGCCCACAGACTGAAGTTGCACAAGTGAGACATCAACAGTTAATAGCTTGAACACTTCAAATGCCTAGGAGATAATACAATAGTCAATAGCTCAGGTAGCATGTATCACAAATGAAATGTATCATTGGAAAATCAAAACAAGTTATTGCTTTTCTGTTTGGTCAAATCGGAGACCAAGTGATTTGCCCTTGGAAAACTTGGTCTATATCTCCTTTTTTAGAGATTATCTAAATGAAGGAGGGTATATACAAAATTAAGATTTGCTATGATACCATTTGCAGTTCACCAGGGCACATAAAGTATATTCTATATTTCATATATGACCATCTCTTTCTCTATGGATCAAGAGCAATTGAGAGTGTTACCTTTATGCCATTATATTGCAAGTTTGAAAAGAAACTCAGTTGAAATATATTACCCAAATGCTATTGAAATTTCAGAACTATTTTATTCTGTTCTTTTATCAAGTAAGGATGAACATCTCACCACAATTTGGTAAAATTCCATTAAACAGCTTGCAGTGTCAGAGAGAACACAAGATCTATACAAACTGTTATTGTTGGTTGTATGGATCAATTGTTACTGTTGACTGTGTGTGGTATATCAATATACCTTTTTTTTTGTATAGGAGTACATTTAATTGTATGGAATTACATGTATATGCTTAATCTGTTTGTGAACAGTTAATATGGTTGGCCTTTGACTGTCATAAAAATTGATTCAAAATGTTAAGCAATAATAAAATAATTACTGAATATGTATTACCTTCTATTAGGAGCTCTTGCCCATGACTGCCTAACAATGTGCGAGATAGGAATGGGGCAAAATCCACAAAGATTTCCCGAAGAAGAGGAGCCACTTTTTCCAAAGCTCTTTCAAGTTTTGCGGTTATGCTGTTGAAAGCAAAGCATGGTAAGTGAGGTAAACGAAGTTATTATAAAGTAATCCAAAGATGTTTAAAGTTGGTGGATAAAATAATTAGTAACATACTTTGAACTAGGACAGTGTCAAAAAGCTTTGTATCTAGTGAATCAGTCAGAAACTAGTATACCCAGTTTTCACATATTTCATAACGGTATCATATCTCCTACAAAAAATATATAATACGAAAGTAGTCTGCTTTAAATTGATTTTGACTCTTGGTGATTTCATGGAGATAGGGTTTTTTGGCACGTTCTGGGTTTGTCACTGCAAATTCCTATTTAGTCCTTGGGTTAGAATGGCAATTGGGACTGGAATTTCTGTCACTGAGCTATGCTGTCATAAAGTGTGATGTCTTATGACTACATCGTTTAGCAACAGCAATTCCAACAGTCCCAGTTGCTGTATTAACGCCAGTACTATGCAAGTCATTATGTGGGAAATGCAGGAATCTTAGGTAAGGAGTGAAGGGAAATGTGTGGGTGCTGCAAGGAGAGAGGGGTATGTAGACAAACTGTTGAGGGCTTGGTGGATGCTGGGGTGGGGTGGGGTGCTAGCAGGAGCTGTGTTAGGAAGTGTGAGTGAGTAGGCAGGGACTGCAAGCAGGTACTAGGGAATGCAGATATGCCAGGGATTGCTATGGGTGTGTGCTACAGAGTGCTTGAGACCTACACTGTCAGCTCTTGTATTGATTTTGTTTTTGGGAAGCTGCCAGAGAATTTAGCAAATGGCAATCACATGACACTAGGATGCTGCAATGTGATATATGCAAGCTGGTTGCCAAGCACGCAAATCGCAATCACATGACTGCAGGGGTGCTGCAATGACTGGAACTTTTAGGACCAGTCATAAGTACCATTTGTTCAGTGCCGTCGTAATGAACGGTTGCTGACTAAATGGCCGTAAACTGAAGGCTACCGGTAACTCTGAGATTTTCTATAGCCTCCCATTCAAGTATTAATATTTGTCTGCCTTGCCTGCATTTGGAAATCTTCTAACTATCTACCTTTAAAACAAATGTATTTATAGCAGGTTACTACAGGATGGAAGCTGGTTAGTCTATGGTAGTTACCATACCTCTGAACCTATATCAGATTAATAATACAGTTTAATAATGCAGTTTAAATTTTCATAGAGCATTCCTTGTTGTTACATATTCTAATGACAGAAGCATTAATCAAGATTCAGTTAGGTTTAAAGTTGATATCAACAGAGTGGGATACACATATCTGATGTCCAGTATTAGATAAATCATGTGTTTACGTCTAAAATTGCCATCCCCCCCAAAAAAAATTCTGGTAGAATAAGTTGGATTCAGAGACAACTGTTCATGAACAGAAGGGCTTTTTCCATTAGAGAATTAGCATCCAATGGAGTATTCCCACTGGAGCAATGAAACAAGGCAACTACTATACTCATTTTTATTTCCCTTTTCTTCTACTGCATTGCTGTTATAGAGAGTTATAAAATCTGCAAATCTAGAGCAATCAACTACTGTATATCTATGAAATTGTTCAGATCTGTTTAAAAGCAATGTAGAAACCTATAATTCTAGAAATTTTTGTATACAATTTTAAATTATTGGTCCCCACAAGTGTATTTTGATCTCTAAATGTCCTGTATCATGGTTCATATTTTCCATACAAAATTATTTGTAGCTTCCAATAGGCAATAACGAACTGAAGAAACTTATAAACTTAAAAACATAGGGCACATCCTTAAAAACAGCATCAGAATAAATCATATTTGCTTACTTAAAAACTAATTTCACAGCCAATATAGCTTTTCCATAAAAGGTCTGCCTAAATAAAATATTCCTCTCTGCTGTGGGAAAAAAAGAGAGAATTTCATCACAGAGAATTTGGTTTTATTTGCCTGGAGATGTTCCTTGTTATAGTGACTGTAAAGGCCCTTTCTCTCATGTCTATAAATGTATTTCTAATGAAGTACAAAAAGTACATAACACAAAAGTACATAACAACAATTATATTTCAAATCACCTGGCCCCAAAATATATCCCAAAGACTTTATTGCCCAAAATCTATGCTATGAACTGTATCAATAAACAGAAAATAGGGAGAGAAGCTATTCTGTTGTTGGAGTATGTGTTCCTTATAATTGAACCTAGTAAATAGTCAGATTACAGCTTCCTGAATGAGTTACAAACAAATGACAGTAATCCAAATAATATGTATCTCTGATAAGACCAGGAATGTATTATTTAGTACACAAGCCTTAGCTATGGAAACAGTTTCCAGTACCATTGTAATGTGGACAACTAGTTTCTGAATTCAATAGTTTATCTAAATGGAGACTGTGGGCTACCAATCACAAGGTTAAATTCTTATTTCCTGACTTTAGTTTCAATAGTCTAGTCTAAGTTTAAATAACAGGGTTAAGATAAGGCCAGTCTTATTATGGGACTAGGGAATTGCCAGTATGGGGCCTGTCAATTTAAACTGTTAAGGAAAGGACCTAGTCTGAGGATCTTCAGGTAAAAGTCCCAACTGTGACACACCCTCCCGATTCACAAGTTCTTTATCCCTGGCAGTATTGGCAATGTGGCTGAGACTGTTGGTCTGGAACTTCTATTGGAATCTGAAGCATGGCAGTTGTACTGTCCTGCCCCACCCCCCTTCTGCTTTCCTCACTCAATTTGTAAGGCCAGTAGTATCACCATCTCCCTCCTCTCAGCACCCAAAAGAGAAGTCTTTGGCATCCAGATGTGGTCACATTTGTCTTCTGTTTCCTGTTAGTGTCACAAAATTTATCATGAGGATGCTGCCTGTTCCCATCCAATATACCTCTTTAAATCTTGAAATGTTGTCAAAAGCTGCCCAATTTAGCTGCCCTTTATTCCCAGTCAGCTCAGCAAATTCACATTGACCTCAGAAAGAGATCTTGACTGATGATTATTTAAATTAAGTAACAGTCAGTTCCTAAACAAGTAAGGCACTATGAGTAGCAGAAATCTGGACTAGTAGAATGAATAAACTGGATTCTCACAGTGTGTTGATCATTCCCACACAGCAATCTGGGTGACAGACTAGGGACCCTTAGCTATCACTGTGCTTCTACCATTTGTCCTTCTAAATATGCTGCCCATCATGCCCTACTGGATTTATTTAAAAAAACCTACCAAACATAAACTCAACCAACTCAAAATCTGAAACTGTAACCAAGAATGTTGTCCTGCATGAACTACACTGGTTACCAGTGTGCTTCCAGGTGCAATTCAAGGTCCTGGTGGTTACCTTTAAACCCCTACATGGCTTGGAACTTGAGTACCCCAGGGATCGCTTTTTCCAAGAATCTCTACCCATCCAACCAGGCCAAATGGACTCGGCATGTTGCAAATTCTGTCAGCCCAAGAGTGTTGGCTGGTGCGGACCCGAAGGCAAGTTTTTCTGCAGTAGCCTCTGATTTATGGAACATACTCCTGTCAGAGATCAGAATGGCCTCAAGGCCATTTCATTTAGCCTTTCATAAGGATCTAAAAATCTGGGTATGCTCCCAAGCTGGGGGGAGGGGCTAAATGTGTTAAGAGCCCGTTTCCTGCCTATATTGCTAACTGGCCAAATATCCTGCTCTTGTATAGGTTGAATTGGATGTTTTTAATTTTTAGACTTTATGGATCATTCTATAAAACTGTTGGCATACACTAGGCCTGATCATACACCTACCTAACTAGGGGAGAGTCTATGGGCCCAGAGCTGATCGAGTGTAGTATAATGGACCTGGGCTTGTCCGGGCAGTAAGCAGCTGGGTCTGGCAGGTCAGAAAAGAAACATCTATTTTGTTCCAGGAGCCCAGAGTCAAATTTCCTGAGGTACACGTTTGCCTGTTCTAGCACACACACAACCTGAGCCTCTCTAGATTAAGCTCCAGTGTTTCTTTCTTATTGTGCTTGACAAGCTAGTTGTCAGTTTGAGAACCCCTGGACTGACGTATTAGATTATCAGTAGAAAGAAATTACATTGGTATAAATCTATCAAAATATTTGGATTAAGCAAATTGTAATCCAAGAATAATATAATTCATTAGTTAATCTTTTTGATGCCTCAAGTCTCTGCTGTTTCTGTACAGATTTATATTGCTACCATATCCAGACACCAGTTTGCAGTTCTAAATATTTAAAGCAGTTAGAACCACTACTAAGAATACAGAGGTTCAAAACACAGACTGGGGAAAGGGAAGGGATTACAACCTTATAGCACATTTGGTTTATTAGTTCCATTAGTAAATTATAGGATTAAATGAATTGTTAAATCAGTCAATCTTTAATGCAAGCCATCTAGGTGGTAAAAGAGGCATTCAAATTGTCTCTCCTACTGCATTTCCAAGGAAGCAGAGAAAACATTGATTTCTTACTTCGTCTTTTAAGATCATTTTCTGTTGTTTAATCTCATCCAAAAGCCGTGTGATACTACAGTATGCAGCCTTACAGGAGCACTGTTCCAAACTGTTTACAAGCTGGATTTTGTCCAAAACAGTTCAACCAACCATTTCCTTTCCTCTTATTTTCCTCAACAAAATGCTATTCTCCTCCTCAAAAGTTAAAAAATATATTAGCAACTCAACAGGAGAGAACAGATAACTTCTACCCTTTGTAATTATTAGAACTCTCCCCTTGCCTTTCAGGAGGAGAGTTCCAATAATCAAAAGGTGGTAATGATTAGTGTAATATAGGTCAAAAGCACATTTATAACACTGGCCAATACAAGTATTTGATTTTTCTCTTATGGCATTTATTTCCTAGTAATGCTCTCACGAAATCATTCTGTCATTTTAACAAGAAGTGCCACAAGGCAGCCGTGAAGGAGAGTAGAAAGGATTATGCTGACTCCTGACATCCCACAGCAGATATTTTAAAAGGTTATGTATGTTCTTAATATAAACGTGACATTAAAAATTGAAGTTTTTCCCTAAAATTCTTCTTGTAGAGAAATGGTTTTCTACCCAGAGTATATTGCTCAACAGATTTAAATTATCTCTGGAGACATGGAAAAAGCTTTTAGCAATAGAAAATTAGTAAAACAAAAATTATTTTACTGTTTAAACTATGTGTAGATGCAATATAGAAATTGCAAGAAAATGAAAGTCCTTTTATGAAAAATAATACTTCATATAAAATCCAACTTCTGAAACACTGGCAACTACAAAGAAACATTCCAAGACTAAAATCTTACACTGAATTCAATGGTCCTTTTTCAAACCAGAAATATGCCATGCTGTGAATCATGGAAGAGCTATACAACAACATTTCATCTTTTGTAATGTTATCATAAATATAGTTATAAAATTGCAAAACAAATGTTAGTAAGGCACCTCATGAATAACTGAAAAATCCAGTCGTGGAGATGAGGCATTAGAATTTAGAATAGAGTTGGAAGGAATGTTATATGTCTTCTAATCCAACTTCCTGTTCAAGCAGAAGATTTTATACTATTCCAAATAAAGGACTATATAATCTCTTCTTCAAAACTCCAGTGATGGAGTATCCACAACTTTTGGAGGCCTGTTTTAAAAGGCATCAAGAAACAATAGACTTGGATATGCAATCCACTCATACTCTTGGCAAAGCTAAAATTCAGATAAATAATAGCTGCTCTTTTACAACAACACTCAAAATAGCATGAAACAAGCAAAGGTTTAAGTTTAATATTATATCTTAGTGAAAAAGATGACAATCAGCTTTCTCACATTATCCAAATTACATAAAATGGAGAACAAATTCTATCTCTTTGCAATCTGATTATAAAGATCTAAATATCTCAATATAGATACAATTTACTGGATGGAAAAAACAACCTCTATTGTTTATGCACCACATCCCACAATTAAAGGTAAAAAAATATGGTTATTTATCTTAGCGCAATCTCGTATAAATCAAGACATTATCCCTAATATTAAACAATTCTATGAAAATATTTATCCAGTCTACTTTAATGCAGAAAATCCCATAACTGATTGCCAATATATTCACTCTTTAGAAGGACTATCATCATAAGTAACCTCTTCTTCAATCCATATTTTTTGTCATAATCTAACTTTTACCCTCCTCCCATGTTCTGTCTCTGAAATATAACCATACAAACAACCAGAAGGGAAAATGTCAGATTGTGAGAAAGTAAAACATAAATAAAAGATATATCTTTTAAACTGATTTAAAATTAAAATTGGATCAATTTCTTTTTCAAAGGACTATCTAATGTATAATTAGTGATTCAGTGTTAAAAAAAATTGTCAGACCGGAATCATCAAGACAGAATTCATGGCCAGATTACAATTTGATTAACACCGCCTTGGTATTGCAAAACATAATTGTTTTTTTTTTACTTCTATATCATTGTAACAATTAGGATGCTGCTACTGTAATTCAACTCATTTTTATAATTTTGAATTTATATTCCAGGAACTTAAAATTGTAAACTTGATTATAAAAGGTTATAGGTAGATAGTAATACTTGAAATTATTTTTCCTCAGGAAATGTGTGAATCCTGTCTACAAAAAATTAAATCTCTTCTATAGTGTATGTTTTTTATTTCAAAAATTGCATTTATTTGTTTTTTCAAATATTTATAGCCATTCATCTCATATATATGACTGTAGGTGGCTTACAAACGATTAAAACAAATGTTTAAAAAAGAACAAAAAAGAATAGAACAATTTTTAAAAGATAACACAAAAACATAAAAAGCCATCATGAAAAATAGCTGAGGTAATCAGATTTAACAATAGCATTCAATACAACCAATCTGTCAGCCATGCTACATTCCCTGGTTGCCATAGTGAGTTGCAAAACCATGTTTTCAGGGTCTTTCGAAAGACCAGCAGGGTATTCTTATATTTACATTTATATATTTACATCAGCAATGTTTGCTATATGAGAAAATACCGAAGCAAAAATATGATTATTAATATATTAATTATGGTTACATGGTTACATGTAACATGGTTATAGTCCATGTTTGTACTTCAGTAAGTTCCCAAGACAGTACATTTTATTTCAAAAACCTAGAAGCCTTTACAAAGATATTTGTTGCTAGCAAGTTCTATGCCTTTCATGTTTTTTATCCACCTCCAGACTAATCAATAGAGTATACCTCATGTTTTCAGCTGAATCCTCTGGCATTGGTGCAACGGTTTGAACAGCAGGGAGATTCTTACTAGTAGCACCATTCACAAAACTAGATGATGACGATGATGATGAAGATCCTGAATCCACTGCACCTAGCCACCAAAATAGAGTATATTCAGTCTGAAAAGCAATGCATCAACTTCACAGTAAATCATAATGCATCCATTTTCTATGCATCATAACTCTGGAGTGCTATTACTTTTAGACAACATTTCTCGGTTACAAAGATCTGGCAACTAATAATTAAAAACTGAATTAAATAAATTAAAATAATTTATTCAGTAGAGGATACTCCAAAATTCAGTTAAAATCATTCATTCTTTTTTCTTAACTATACTCCAATATGCTATAGTATAGATATTTATTTTCAAGTACTCTCATGATTATGTATGAAAAAAAACCCTGAGACCAAATTATTTAAATTATAGGAGAAAATCATCTAGAATATCTTGTCCATGTCTAATTTACAATCCAACTGTTTAAAAAGTGTTATAACTATACTTCACAAATATATTTCATAAAGATACAAACACATATATCTCTTTTGAACAAAATGTCAAACCCATTATGGTGATTTAAACAAACAGTAATTATAAAACTCAAGGCTAAGACATTATCTTCTTAAAAATTACCACATGAAAACAGCAATAAGCATTTCCAGTATCATGTAGTGTTAATGGAAATAAAAATGAACATGTGGAAGTATCTGATCTCCATAAACCAATAAGATGACATTTATACCCTTCAGTAAATTAGTCACTATTCTGAGTATATTTCATTAAAAATCCCAAAGAAATATTATAAATGGCATGTTCTGAGAAACATGTTCCAAATTACTATAAGCAGATGTTGGCATATGTTTGTGGCATATACAGTAGAAGAGATGAAAACAAAAATATGTTGCATACAAATAATACCATTTACACCAATGCAACCAGCATACAGAAAGCAATAAACTACAGCTATAATGAAATCTATGAGCTGTTTCCTTGATGAGTTATCCTATTATTAAGCATTTGACCATGTTGGACAGTTGTTGTTTTTTTAAGAATATGGTCATTTCAGTAATCATTTCCACTAGAGAATTTTGATAAAAGATTTTAAATATCTCTTCCAAGATATTTTAAATTAATGTCTAGTCAGGTGGATTCTATTTCTATGAACTAATTCTTAAAAAATAATAATCAAGGACTGCTGACGAACATTAGGGGCATTTCCACATAGCAGATTGAGCTTATAATGTTGATATCCTTCAACAATTTCCCCTTTTTCCAACCACTAACTGAATTGCTTGATTTAGAAGATAAATGTTCTGGAGATCTTTTCAATTTACACATTAGGAAGTGAGAATGCTTAAAGATATTTATTACAAAAGGATTTCATAAAGTTCTCTCAGAGTATCCTGTGCCTGACCATAAAAAAAAAAAAAAAAAAAAAAAAAAAAAAAAAAAAAAAGCTGAAAGAGAAAGACAAAATTCACAAAAATATCTAAAGATAATACCTGTTGTATTTATCATACTTTTTGGGGTAGCTCCTGTGGCAGCAAATATATTTGGCGTGCTGCTTGGTGGTAGTCCACCTCCAGCTGTGGTAGTTCCAACAGTGGTGACTGCTAGACTTCCAGGGGGAGGTTTTTTCACTGGAACTACAACACTTCTACAGAGGGAAGAAAATCAGTGCAAAATCAGAAAAAAATGCTTTTCTCCTTTCCTATCCATACACTGGAGGAAGAAATCAATTTATTATTATTACATAAATAAAATATCAAAACAAACATAAAGCATATATAAAGTTAAAAAGGAATAAAACAGAGACAAAAAATTAAATAAGATACATATATATACTGTGTGTGTGTGTGTGTGTGTGTGTGTGTGTGTGTGTATGTTATATTTTTTTTACATAAATAAAGGGAGACCAGTATAGATCCATTTCACGCTATCTAGCTCTCATCAGTCAGCCACATCCTCATGGGATTAGAACCCGGGCCCCTTGCCTAACAAGGCAAGTGATTAAACCTCTGAGCCACAGGATTCTTCTCCCTATCTGCACGTTCCAGGGGCAAGGAGATATATATGTTTTTTTTTCTCTGTTAAATCACCTGGTATACCCAAATATGGGAGAAAGCATACTGCTTCCTTTTTGCCTTTCGGCCCCTCCAGGGGCCATCCAGACAGTCAATTACAAACGACAGTCCGTTTCTATATGTTATATTTTTTTACATAAATAAAAGTATAGATCTATTTCAAGCTATTTAGCTCTCATTAGCTAGCCACACCCTTATGGGATTAGAACCCATGCCCCTTGCCTAACAAGGCAAGTGATTAAACCTCTGAGCCACAGGATTC
>QLTV01004098.1:4260640-4298233 GCA_003457575.1 Thermophis baileyi | reverse complement strand
AAATTGCCTTGTTGGGCAAGGTGCCCGGGTTCTAATCCCATAAGGGTGTGGCTAGCTGATGAGAGCTAAATAGCTTGAAATAGATCTATACTAGTCTCCCTTTATTTATGCAAAAAAATATAACATATAGAAACGGACTGTCTTTTGTAATTGACTGTCTGGATGTCCCCTGGAGGGGCCGAAAGGCAAAAGGAAGCAGTATGCTCCCTCCTATATTTGGGTATACCAGGTGATTTAACAGGAAAAAAAACCATATATATATATCCTTGTCCCTGAAACAAGCAGATAGGGAGGAGAATCCTGTGGCTCAGAGGTTTAAACATTCATATATATATGAATGATTTTAAGGAGTAATTAAAATCATTTAAAATATGAATATTAAAAATGTATCCTCAGATGACATTTATACAGAGAAAGATGATATACTATAAACAGTATAAATATAGTGAATAAACAGCACTTTTAGTCATTTCTGAAATAATTCATCGTTCAACTCATATCCATTAAAATCATAAAATGTTTCTGATTTTTTTCAGGTAATATGACAATGTAACTTTAACTCTGAAATGATCTCAACAGTAATTTGATTTAGGGCTACCTGATCAGGACTGCAAAAAATCCAGATGACCACTAAAAGCCAGGAAAAAAAGAATGAAAAAGCTCTTAATGCTGTTATTTAGAGATAGTCCTGATTTTTGCATCTCAGATCTGGTAGCCTTTTTATGTTATACTTCTGCTTATGGAGTTGTTACTCATATCTCCAAATATTACAATAATACATTTACATAAAATCAGTAAATCAAAATTATTTATTTCAGCAGTACCATAATATTATATTACTGTAACATCTTTAATATGAACCTTATGCATTATGTGTAGTAAATAGATACAGAAAAGTTTATAATGAGAAGTAATTACAATATAATTTGATAGAGTATGATCTAACAAAGATCAAATTCAGCAGACAATCTAAGCAAGGTACAGAACTAAATTGTTAAACTAAAGATTTTGTGGACTAAAGGATTGAAAGACAGGGTTTGAGACATGCATTTAATGAGAGAATTCCAGAAATAACAGAGAAACATAAAAGAACACCCCCTCAAATCCTGCTATGCGTGTATTATCAGGGGAGTCTTCCCAGGAAGGATGAGCAAGGATACCAGGAAAGTACGCCGGGAGTATATACTCCCAGCAATATTTTCCAAGATATGAAAGTCATCCCTCCAGGAAAATGCTGGAGGCAGATGATCACTTTAGGGATAACAGAGAGGATATATAGTACAAGGCAAAGGAAAACCACTTCTGTATTTTATTCCCCCAAAACTAAACTGATAGGCAAGATTAAGTATTGACCCTATAGTGCCTGATGATAAGCCCCTTAATCAGATGGCACTAAAGATGGTTCTAAGGAATAGCTGAGTTCTAACGGGGTTTATTTATGCAGCCAGCATATTAGCCTTCCAGATGTCTAGTTGCTAAAGCTGCTATGAAAGAAAAGAAAATCGAACACTGTAAAAACACAATTATAGTGGGAACATGGAAGCATGAACATGGGAAACATCCATGTAGAGAAAAATGCAGTGACTACAGACTGACATCCTCGGCCCAATCAAATTGAAATGAAAAAATAGAATGAACAGTATTACTTGAAAGCTTATAGCAAAGTTGCTACTTGGGTATGATGTAGTCAGTGACTGAATAATATCAATTAAATTTAATGGACAACCGTTTAATATCATGTTTATCCAATTTTGTGCTCTAACCACTCATGCAGAAGAGTAGGAGATTGATGGGTTTTATGGTCAAGTTCAGTCTGAAATCAAGAGAAAAGCAAGCAAGATATGTTGCTTTTGATTGGAGATTAGAAAGCTAAAGGTGGAAAAAATAAGAAAACCTAGTTATACTATATGATCTAGGAAATGGGGGGAAGCAAACAGTTTTTGCCTATTCAATGATTTTTTTCATTGCTAACACTTCAAACAATCAAAATGGTGCCTATTATTCATGGACATCACCCAATGGAGCACAAAGAAATAAAGTTATATTATTGGTACCATGAAGTAGAAAGGCAGAGTTAACAGCAAAGAGAAGGTCAATGGCTGATAGTAGAAAAGACGGTGAATGGGTCACACACAAATAGTAAGTGAAACTAAAGCAGAATAACAGTGTCATTTAACTAGATATCCTCAATGCTTATAATTTAAAACAACGTTAATAGCATGAAATTTACAGAATATCAAGCTCTGGTTTAAAATGGAAGTGCACATTTCAATCAACAAATATCAAATTATAGAACTTAAATACTAAAACAAAAAACAACAAAAACCAAACAAAAAACCTGTCCTAACATTTATTTCATCTAAAAGCTAGTATATTCACCATGGACAGCTTCTGCATCTTCTGTTCTTCTAAAAATACCCTGGAGTTTGAGATTTTAGGCAACAGTTACCTAAAAGAAACTACAGACCAATTTTTTTTCCTTTTTGTTTCTTTGGACAGAGTAAATTACGACCAATCTATTTTACTAAATTAAGGAGAGTTTTAAAAGGTGGTTAGGGACAGGGAGAAAGGATAAGTTTAAAAACAAAATTTGGTGTTTATGCTTTTATTTTGGGAATTTAGCTTGCTTTTATATCTGCAGGCCTTGCAGTTCTACTTTTTTTAGGATAGCTGATATTAAGCAATTTACTAGAATTCTTGCTATTTAATGAAGCTTTTAAATTTCACAGAGTTTTATAGTCAACGTATTAATGTACTAAAGATAAATTTGTAAATAAGAACTGCTTTAAATAAATGAAAATAAAATATTTAATCTATGAATGTCTTTGCATGTATTTCCATATACAGCAAAATATCTAACACATATAAAAAAGTATAAATGCAAATGTGTCACTTTCACTCTAAAATTGTCATAGCCACTAGCAAATAATCAGTTGCTTGTGCTGTTGCAAATACCACTACATTTTCCCCTCACGTGATATTGGAATCGTAACTTTGAATCAAGAGTCTAGGGCCAAAGAAATCTGTTTATATAGTTTTTGATCTAATTACAGCTACACCTTAGGACAGATGAGACAGAAGGCAGGGATATATTGAAACTGATTGAAAAATGCAGTTGTCCAGAAGCACTTGTGGGGAAGAGGTCTCTGAAAAGCTGCTCAAAGCTTCAGAGTTTGAAGTGAAATTTTTGATGTTGTCACTCTCAATCTATTGAAAAGCTGACGGACAATCAAACCCGTCTGGCTAGCTGGCAGCTCATTTTGCTGGCAGGTGGCAAACAATTAGACACACCAATTTGTGCCTCCTGATGACATTAAAGCATGAAACTAAGTTGTATGCAGGGCCTAGTGATTTGTGTGAAAGCATTTCAAAAATAATACTCTTTGCCGTGGCAACTCATTTCAGACTGCCACCTTCCATTATGGCTTTGAGTAGTGAAGACGACAGACTTGAGTTACGTGCAGTGCAAGGGCGCTTCTGTTCAATCCGTCATCAGCGCCCCCCGAGACCTCAATCCCTCCTTTCATCAATATCACCTCATCATTTACATTCGATAGTACTTGAACTGCTGAATACATTAACAGAGAAGATCTATTTCATGAATATATATATATATATATATATAACATTATATAAAACACTATATAGATATATAGTGTTTTTTATATTTCACTTGCAATTCTATGTGTTTTTAAAAGAATTTTAATATGTTTTAGAAAACAGTTTTTGTAGAATTATATCACTCATTCTTTGTTTTATTTGTAATGAATAAATACATAATAAGTATTTATTTGCTATGTGAACCTGGGCATTTAAATGTTTTTTAAATGGATTTTAAAATTCCGCAGGAAATCTTTAATAATCTTTAGCTACTTTAGAAAATCTTATAAAAACATTTATGAAAAATAACATCCAGTAGAATAAATAGGTATTTATAAGAAGCAGAACATCCCTACAAATATTTATCTTTTAGAATGGTAATAGAAATATTTTGAATAAATATGGCAATAGTACAAAGAATTGCATAAGCATATCCTGACAGTCAGTTCAGAGATTAAATTCATAGCTATGCAAAATACAATTTTTATTCTATTCAACTAATTTAGAATATTAAGAAAATAATATACATTACTTGGACCTATTCAGATTTAAAACTCTTGTCATGTCGCATTCTAAGAAAGTAGTGCAGCAAGTCTTCAACTTCTGCTACTTACAACTACTGTATCTGCACCTAAAAATCTAGATTAAATGGCAGTAATCTTTGCTATCATCAAGTGACTATCCAGTTTTTGCAACCCATATATGGTAGTGCTTACACTACGTCTGTTTTCTCCTTTGTGTTTCAGAAGGGATTGAAAGAATCTGTCTTCTGCCACAAATAAGCTACAGTTTCCTGTTACATAAAATCTGACATATTATGTTTATTGTACAGTTTATTGTACAGTATTGTACAGTATTTATCACCAAAGTTTGATCTTGATTTGTTGAAGTTTTGATGTCTTCCTGTTTGCAAAGCCATACAAAAAAGGCTCAGCATGGCTTATTCTCATAATAGTAATATACTGTATCTTTAAATTGATTATGTTATACACATAGGATTAGAACTAAAACTGAAAACTGAAAATAAGGGATTTGGAAATATAGTAAAACAAACATTCTAAGAGCATTAATACTTAACAGATTTTTTAAAGTTTCATCTGTCTTTTTATATTTAAATAGCCTATACCTACTGATTACAACCTTTTCTAACATTTGAAGTATTACTACATGAGTTTAGAAACAAATATAATTCCAAACATATGTTAGAATTGGATAAAAAATTGGAAAGATTGCACAATTTGCTGAACTTTTCGCCAAAGTTTTTATCCCAGAAATATCTTCCCATCTACTGTATTCTTATAAACCTATGCACCTGTAATGCACAAACAAAAAACCCTGAAAATACTCATAATATGAACAAAAAGGCATTTACAAGCACATACCCCACAAACAAAAGCATATAACCCACAAAAGGCTATCTCTCCTGCTCTATAACAGTAGTGAAACACAAATTAGAATAACAAAATTGGAGGACCCATTTAAAACTACCTCAACCCCTTGATTAATCCAAGTTAAAGCATCCCTAATTGATGACCCCAGGTGCTAATTCAACACATTGGGTAAAGGCAAGCCCATCACTTCTCTAATTAGTTCCTGTCAAACTGTTTCTGTTATTTCCTTACTGTTAGGAAACATTCAATTAGAATATGTCTTCTTGATCAGAATCTGTGACAACCACCTTAAAACTTTGTGTTTGTATGAGGACTCATTGAAGAGCATTTTTGAATGTGCTGATCAAGTCAACTGTGAAACCAACAGAATTGTCATCAATCCTACATTTAGTTATGAGTGATAATCAAAATATTATGAAATACTTTGTCAAATGTTTGCCAATAATATGAATACAATTTACTAAGGAAATTAAAACCTTTTAAACAATACAGTATGATATAAAGGCATAATGTACTGTTCAGAAATCCATTCTAATTTATCGTAATCACATTGTTTTCAAGGTGCTTACAGATTCTTCTTTGGAGGTATGCTGTGGAGATTTAAATTCATCCACAGTAAATACGTATCTTTACCAATTAATTTCAAACCTCATTCCTGCCTCTTTATCTTGCTCTTCCCAATTGAAGATAGAAACACTCTTCTCAAAAAATACTAAGTCAAAATCATGTTTGAGTATTGTTCCCACTAGCATTTCTTTTCTTCACCTGAATATGTGGCATTTTGATTCCCCCCCCCCATCTACTTCAAACATGTTTCATGAAGCCTTTTTTACTGTTCTTAATATCCTCAGCTTTAGCATGGGGTTTAGGTTTTTCTGACTGGGCTTTAGGTTTTTTTAATACCATCTGTACAATTATTTGGTATCTGTTTATAATCTTAATGGTGTCCTAACTCCCTTTACAATTCCCATATCTGCCTTTTTTTGCCTTTTATGCAGTCAAACTTTTTGTGTAGTTTACTATTTTCTTATTTCTTTTCATCACCAGAATTGTAGAGAAATTCAGACTCTGTATGTACAGGACATAAACATTTGCAAACACAAACACTCAATTAAAACTAACAAACATATAGCCAAATAAACTATAAAATAAAATAAACTGTCCTTTGGGCTGACTTTATAACCTATGATTATTGTGAACATCTATGAAAATAATTGTGTTCACATTACCAGTTGCTATTAACCATTTTTAGCTGCAAACATTTCTAGTGACTTTTTTCACCCAGACATACGTTGATGTACCATTCCCTAGGAAGATACGTCAGTAAAGCAGGATGAGAACTAAACTGGCTGGCAGAAATAATGTTATCTGAATCTTTGCAATGTTTCTGGTTTACTCACCAAACCATGGTTAAATGTTAGTTTTATGTATGAACATAGCAAGGTTCAACTATCAAGAATAAGGCAGGCAGGCAGGCAGGCAGGCAGAGACAGACAGACAGACAGACAGACGATTGGATGTATTACATACCTGTCAAAAGAGTGAAACTGCATTGGAAGAATAGGCTGAGCTTCTCTTTTCAGTGCAGGATCAGGATAAGGAATCGGATCAGGCCCACATTCTGGAATTTCAACCGGTGCTGCTACCAGACTTTTCAATATTTCTTTAACATTAATACCTTTGCTTTGGCTAATACTTGATATTGAAGATGCAGGCTTCAGAATTTCACTGGGACTTTCCGTTAAACTTTCCTGAGATTTCTTCACCTCAGATGACAAAGTAGATAGCAATTCACTCATAGCATCTGGACCAGGGCTTGTTTCTAAATCTGTCCCATTTAAAATACTGGGTATTTGTTCCTCTTCAATTCCAGAATCAGTGTGAGGAATAGAGCTTTCCAATGGAATATCTTCAATTGGTGTTGGAGTTTCTTTTTCTTTGATATTGTCTGGAAATACAGCAGGAGTTTCTACAACAGAAAAAGTAGAGAAATATTCAAGTCTGTAAATTAGTAGTGTTATGCTCTCAAAAATTAATAGAAATGTCAACACAAAATAAGGCAAAATGTCAACTCCAAAATGCATGAGAAACACTTAGAGATACATTCTTATTCTGGAATTTCACAGCAGCCACGACACAAACATTTACCAGTCCTATGCTGCAAGGCTTCAATGCGAAATCAGAAAAATAATGCTTCAGAAATGCTTGCTTGGTACTATCAAATTTACCAAAACTAAGTAACATAGCAGAAAAGAACAAATTATTTTGTCTATATTTGTTTGCTTATATTTTGCTTTCCTCAAAATGCCCAAGGCCACGCACACAACATTCTATCATCATTCCCCCCCCCATATAGTAATCCTGTGAAGTAGGTTGCATGGCTGAGGATAGCTATAAACCTAGGTCTTCCGGGTCCTAGTACAGTACCTTCTTAACATTCTGTATCTATTCAATAAGTCATTTAGCAGCAAACATGTAAAAAATAACAAGAGAGTTGACTGATCTGCTAGTTTCCTATATTGTTTCATAGGACCTGCCCAAATAAAGGCATGTCTCACCACCAACCTTTGACAATGACAGAGAAGGCAGCAGATGACCCAAACTGAATTTTGAAGACATGGGTGTACTGCCTGCGTCAAATTTGACAAGAAATTTGCATCCATGTCAGGTACTTTTTCAATATGGGAAATCGTCAGATTCTAGTTAAGGTGCCCAGTTCATTCTGTATCATTCCAATTTTCAGAACAACATTTTGAATGCAATACGCCTTTTAGTAGAAATCAGACAAAATACAGATATTTCTTTTTGTAATTTAAAATGGAGCACATGATTTATTATAGTTACTAACAATACTTCAATTGCCATGGAGGTTGTATTATATTTCTCGTAATCAACTTTAGATTTCTTGAGACAGTGCTGTTCTTGTTCCTATCTCTGACATTAATTTTAAACAGGAACATTATTTTTTAAAAAATTAAAAGTTTGTATACTGAGGTCTGGGATACTTGATTTGTTTTTTGATTTCAAAAAGATTTTGGGCACCCATATTAAACTTAATAAAGAAATGCAAAATATGCATTTAATTAATGCATATGAGCTGCAGGGTGAAGAAAAATCTTTCTCAAGCATAATATTACTTCTGCTTATAAAAATTCTTCTGGCAAACATTTGACATAGTAAGGCAAAACATTTGCTGTACAAAAGTATAAAATGTCTGGGCAAACTGATGTATTTAAATCATCCCATTTTATATTCAACTATTTTATATATTATTTTAATGATGTTTTGTTCATTTTAAAATTGAAGGGTAGGGTTAAAAGTGACCTTGGGGTCTTCTAGTTCAATCCCCTACCCAGAACAAAAACCTTCAGATTACTCTAGATAAGTAGCTGTCCAGTCTGTGATTGAAAACATCAAGTGGTAAAACGCTTAGAACTCAAAGAGGCAGTCTCTTCCATAGCTCTCATGCTCAGGAAATTCTTTGTCCTTTCAAGTTTGCATATCTCTATGTAAAGTTTCCATTGGTACTTGTCATACCCTTCAGGGTTATGAAAACTAAATCCACACCCTCTTCCTTTTGACATCCTTTAGAAATGGATGACGTGCAGAAGATGATATCAAGGCTTCCCTTAGCCTCCTCTTATTTAGGCTAAACATTCAAAATTCTTATTTCCAACTTCTTATAGAAATAAGAGCACAGTAGATCTATTACTATATGACTTAATCCAGAATTTAGGCCTCTATATACAATATTTATTTCTTTTCTCAAAAATAATTAAACCTTAAATTTCTTAAGGTTCTTTTTAATGTCTATTTTTCAAATATTTAATACTTTATAAATAGTTTTCATAAATCTTAGGAACTGTATCAAACTGTAAACTTTATTTTTGTTACTTTCAACTTCTGAAAACACCATATAAAAACATGATTTTTATGAAAGATAGTTTCTCTCCTACTTACAGAATTGTTAATAGTTAAAATTGTGGACATGGTTTTTACCTAAATTTCCTTTGCTAATAACATTCTCTTAATGATAGGATTTGTAGAATAAAGAACTCAATATCACACATATAAATGTTGTTTTATTTTAGTAGGGATAAATAAAGAGCTTAAAATAACAGATAATCAAGCAATCTCATTACTTATGATATCTAAAATATCGTAAGAAAAGACCTTCCAGACTAAATGTCTAGTTGTTGAGTTATTCTGTTGTCATACAGATATCAAATACCAAAAGAAGCCCACGAGCAGGAAAAAAATGCAATAGCACCCTTTTTCTTATTCTCCAAGTCTGTTATTAAGAACAAATTAAATAAATACATACACTCGACTTATAGCTGTTTATGTCATCCATTATGAATTTATCACCTTTAAAAGCTTTCCAAACTGAAATAACTAGTAATAAATTGCATAGCAAAATTATGTATTTTGTGAAGGACTGTTTTATTATTTGTCATCATTAATTTTATGTTTTTATTTTATTAAAGGGCTAAACAACAAATGATCATTTGTTTCAGAGATATTCTTAAAACAGAAGGACCACGGGCAGGCAAAAAAGCAGTGGGAACAAGAGCAACTTCCGACTTCCTGCTTGCTGACTACAGCAGCATGGCAACACTGATGAGGTCACGACTTTGCCAAATTTCAATCCCACAGGAGTCATGGGTCCCAGATTTTAGATGAATTCTGTAAGTTAGGCCATTTGAGGAATATTGATTCAAAAATTGATTCAAATATTTATTGTTTTATCAAAATTATTTGCCACCCATCTCGCAGTTCAGGTAACTTTGAGCAGCTTACATCCAGATAAAACAAACATTCAATGATTATAAATATTAAAATGGATTAAAATTACAAAAATTAAAACAAGCCAAAAAACATGATTTGGAGGGAAGAGGTGGGGTGCCTTTTCTGTTAGTGCACCAGCCAACAGCTTCTCCTTCAGGACCCATGATTGTTGGCAAAGCCATGTTTTAAGACTTTTCCTGAAGGCTATAAGAGATGGGGTGGATCTTATCTTTGGAGGCAAGATCTTCCAAGGGCAGACACTGAAAAATTGTTATCCTATAACGCACCATTTCGCCCAATTGAAGGGTACAATCAAGCAGACAAGAGAATTTTAGTACTATAAAGATCATTTTCTAAATACCATGCATAAAAACTGGAGGAGATGGACTAGAGGAAATATGATAGTAGCCTTCCAGTATTTGAGAGGCTGTCACAGAGAAGAGTGGGTCAACCTATTCTCCAAAGCACCTGAGGGCAGGACAAGAATAGACTAAATGTCTAGTTATTGAGGTATTTTGTTGTCATACAGATATCACATGCCAAAATAAGCCTGAGAGGAGGAAAAAATGCAATAGCACCCTTTTTCTTGTTCTCTGAGTCTGTTATTAAGACGCAAATTAAATAAATACATACAGTCAACTTATAGCTGTTTAAGTCATCCATTATGAATTTAATCATCTTTAAAAGCTTTCCAAACTGAAATAATTAGTACAACTTGTGGCAATAAATTGCATAGCAAAATTATATATTTAGCTTATCAACCTACAATTAAGGAGAAATTTGCTGACAGTGAAAACAATTAATCAGTGGAATAGTTTGCCTCCAGAATTGGTGGGTGAGATTGGACAGCCATTTGTCCAGAATGGTATAGGGTCTTCTACTCAAGCAGAGGATTGGACTAGAAGACGTCCATGATCCCTTCCAACTCTGTTATTCTGGGGGGGGGGTGCACATATGTGTGTGTGTTTGTATAGAGGGAGAGAGAGGGAGAGAGGGAAAGAAAGGGGGGGATACATGGGTATTTTTTAAAAGCTGAGGGAAAAATCAACTGTATATACCTGTATATAAGCCCATCTGGATAATTTTGGGGTAAATTCTTAACTTATTCCCATGTATATACAGTACTTATCTGTAACTGGAATCATCTGCAAATTCACACATATAGGTTATCTTCTAGAAGTTATATGTTTTTTGACAAGAGTCTCCTTTTTAATGCATTGTATTTATTTATTATATTTACATGGCCACCCATCTCACAAGACTATGACTCTGGGCAGCATACAACAGTGAATTACAAAGAAAACCAATAAGTATATACAACAGTCATCATGAAAAACTACTAAAAACCAGAGAGGACCCAAGCAATATCTTGGGTACATGGAAAGATTACTTGATGAAGCTATCACATTTAAAAAGGGAGCTTCCGGAGGTCAGCTAGGAATAATAAACCCTGCCAGGGCTGCTCGACATACAGGCTAAAGAATTACAGGAGCCCTCAAGATTAGGAAAATGGAATTCAAAATATCCATACTCTTTTCCTGCTTGGTCTTGTTCTCATGGAAAGGACCTCTTCAATCTCACCATAACCTAGGTAGACAAATCTCCTCTCTGACATGAGGTGTTAGCTTCAACTTTGCCAATTGCACTATTTCAGCTTGGAAAACCTAAACTATATGTTTGTTCCCTGGGAAATAAGATAAAAACGAAGGTAACTTTATCACACTCACAAGAACAAAAGATGTACTTTATTATTCAGATTTGTTAGTGCCTATCCAGACTTTGATTTCTTTTACTTGTTCACGGGCAAGGAATGTTCAGTGGAAACTTAACTGATATCCCTCAACTATAATAGAACAGGGTAAAACAGAAATCAGCTGCTATCCTTCTTTACTTTATATTTTCTGCGTTGTGAGAAGCTGATAGCATGGTGCTTGGTTTACTGCTAAAGCTGTCTTCAGCAAGATGGCAAACACTGGAATGAGGATTAGAGAATTGTTTGGGACTTGTACCAGCAGAATAACCGGATTCTACGTGGTCAGTGGTAGTTGTCTTTCAGACTCAGAGAATGTGTCAGTTGAAACACTAAAACAGAACCTCTTGAAGAGTGATAGGTGCACCAAATATGCCCATATGTCAGCACTGTTTCACAAGCTGCACTGGTTGCCATCTCACTTTTAGGAGCAAATCAATATGCTTGTTATTACGTATAAACCCTTGTGATTATTTGAAGGATCATCTATTTCTAATAGTTTCTGCTCACCCAGTAAGACTGAGCAGAGTGGGTATGTTCCAGGTCCCTTCAAACAATGTCATCTATCAAGACTTAGGAGGTGACATTCTCTATCAGAAATCCTGCCCTCAGGAAGAGCATCCTCCCAGAGATCCATATGGTTTTCATACTATTCCAAAAGTAAAATCTGGCTTTGCTCCAAGTCTGGAGTTAGGGTGGTTGTTGAGCTTCTGATTTTTTTTTCTTGTTGCATTGAGGGTTTTTTCCCTCCAGTTTACATCTGTTTTTCTTCTTACTTTTATTGTTTTATTGCTTCTTACTTTTAAAAGGTAAGTTGCTCAGAGTTGCCTGTGAGCCAGGCTGCCTTCAAATAAATAAATAAATAAATAAATTCCTTTTTTTTTTAAAGAGCTCTTCCTCACAGTCCCAACTGCTCAAGTTCAATACTATTAATTGCTTAATCTTCTGCTCCAGCTTTACTCTTTCCTGTCACCCAATACTATTACATTTTCCTTCTCTTTTCTCTGTCTCTACGTGCTCTGGTAAAATTTTGTCCAGTTGCTTGAAAACTAACATTGTTTGGTTGCTGCCAATATTTCTTTTATCTGAGGTAATTGAGTATAAAACAGTTAACAGTGCTAAAATTTATGATCTTCTTCTCCCCATTTTTTTATTTTTTTAAATTCTTTCTCTGTTCTGTTCCAGTTTCCTATTCCCTCTTTTATCTGAGCTCTATGAAGTTGGCTTCCCTTTGATTTTCTGACAGGAGGACAAAGTGAAAAGGTTTGCTGTCTAGTGATCATAAAGTAAAACAGATACTGTACAATCACTAAAAGCATGGCCACTACTGTTTCCACTCCCCACTCACAAGCAGTTTGAACCTTAAAATGTTGACAACATGGACCAAAAGTTATTTCCCTTCTTTGAGCAGCCACAGGTACTGCAGTGACACTAATCCCTTCATTTCCATTCTGTGCAAAGGTAAAATAAAATCTTGAAAAGATAAATAAAATAAACTGCTTCCACCACCACTGCCTCTATCAACATCTTTTTTTGTTTTATGCATTTATTTTATCATATGGAACAAAAACAGCAACAAAAAGCATTTCTCTGAGATCAGGACACATTATTTCTCCTAAAAGATTTGTCTTCATGGACTATAGCATTAAAAAAAAGGAGGGGATTGGTTTCATAAAAGTTTTAAATACATTACAGGTGAGCCAGATGAACACAGCTGGTGTTAAGGAATCAAGAGGTCCAGATTTGTTTCATACTGGCACATAACCTTCATGTGAAAAATTCCAATGGGATATCATTTAAATGGTGAGTAGATGGACTTAATTTCCCATTCACCTACTTTCCCAATACACCAGCTAACATATCCTGGTTTTCCACAGTGACAAATCAGAAATCTACTAAGAGTTTAGAACTAGAAGACTCTTTTCTTTGAATTTTTGTCTATATGCATGGTCTGTATAAGCGCAGTTCTAAGTTTACTTCTCAAGAAACCAAGAACTCCAGGCACACATAAACGCAGAATTCAAGAAGAGGACATCAATTAATGTAACCTCATTCATTCATTCATTCATTCATCTCTTTAGAATCCTAGCATTAAATACCAATTTCATCTGCTTCCTAAACGTATATCTTCATCATAAATGTTAATACTGTTAACTTTTTATACTCAACTACTTTAAACAAAAGAAATATTGGCTGCAACCAAGCAATGATTTCATTTTTCATAATTAAGAGTTTATTCGGAAGTTCTTATCAGTTCAGTTTGATGCTATTTAAAATATACAACTAAAAATAATGTTGAATCTAATATTTTAATCTTGCCTGTTGGGCCGCAGATATCCTTTTACCTACTATTTTTCATAGAAATTTTTTTTTCATAGAAACTGTTAATTTAGTGAATGAATGAAATCTAATATAAATAAAGAGCATATATCAAAATAACAACATTTATGGCTCTCTTCAAAGGAAGTAAACTTTAGGCCTTAGCTTAAAGCAAAGTCTTTTTGCTTTAAGCTAAGCAAAGTCTCTTAGTGTATGTGTTTAATTCTTAGTCTAGCCTACAACCTTGGTATTTCCTAATAGTCTCTTATTCAAGTACTTACCAGGTATGACTCTGCTTAACTATCTGAGATCAGCAAAAGTCAGTCAATTGCTAAACTGTAACATAGTCAATGTATTCAGATAATACAAGATTACTTTCTAGTTTTCCTATAGGAAACTAATGCAAGTATCTCTCTGAAGCTAAGTAATAATGCATCTGTAGCAAAATAAAACATTTATTTTATCTTACAGTGATTTGAAATATTTAATTCATTTTCAGTAAATACATTTGGCAGATCGAATCTCACCAGGCTCAAGGTTGACTCAGCCTTCCATCCTTCCGAGGTGGGTAAAATGAGGACCCAGATTGTTGAGGGCAATATGCTGACTCTGTAAACCGCTTAGAGAGGGCACTGTGAAGCGGTATATAAGTCTAAGTGCTATTGCTATTATGTACTTTGCATTATAAAAATCCAAAAATGAAAGCTACAATTTCCACTACTTGGTAATTTCAAAATTTTCTGCATTTGCTATTTAAAATGTATCTACAGCTTACTTCCTAATTTTTTATAAAAGTTATATAAGATTCTCACAAAATAAAGACTTTGCAATTTATGATAAACACCTTAACAAAACAAACTGCATTTATCAACCGTGTCTCAAACACACAAATCTCTCAAATACAAACATAAAAGTATATGGAAAAAACAGGGAGGAAATGGGACAAAGCAAAGAGTTAGCTATGCTGGGAAGAGAAAGAAAAAGAAGGAACAAAACAAGATGGAGATGATGTGAGGAAAAGAGATAATTGGACAGGGAAGTGAATGAAGGTCATACCATCATTTATTTTCCAGCATTCTAGTGCTAAGAATCTATGCCTGGAGTTCTTGGTTTCTTGAGAAGTAAACTTAGAACTGCAGCTATAAACGTATTCTATTTATCTATTTATTTATTCTATCTATCACAGAAACATGAAAGTCATGCAAGAAAGGTCACTAACACAACCAAAAGGTATACTGCATGTAAAGGGGCAGCATGAAGCAGGTGTCCATGGTTTAAACGATAATTACCTTAGTTATTATTGAGAAACATTTAATCATGCAAAAATAACATGCTGATATGAAACAAATATCTGAAAATCAGGAACTATATATTTCTGTAGATCAGATACAGAGAATGTCCAAGCAATGAACTGGAGAGTAGCAATTATTTTAAAAAGCATTCATCAACCCATGCTATTTACAAAATCAGTTACTGTATAGGGAGCATTTCCCTTCTACCATGTTGTAATTTCTCCCTTCATAAAACCTTAAAACAAACAAATATATTTAAAAAATTACATGTAACAATATGGCTGTAATCTCAGCTGAAGTCACTATAAATAAATTGCTCTGAATAGACATTTCAAAGCATAGTTTCTAGAAAAGGGCTAATAATAATCATAAATATTTTCCCACATAGCAATGGAAGTTTAGTTGCCATGTAAATGTTACATAATTGGAAATTTGGAAAATGTGAAAATGTGCAAAAAAGCATATCACACTGAAAAATAGAGCATGTGTGACTTTGGCAAGCTCCAACAGAAGTGAATATATATAGCCCAGGGTTGAACTGTAGAATCCTTGATGCTCTCTAAGCTTGGTTATTTGCTGCAGACAATGCAACTAAGTGTGAGGTTTGCTCCCTGTGTATATACAGTGCTGGTGGGATGTGGTAGTTCTCCTTGGTAGTTCCTTGATTATTGTTTTCTGCTTGATTGTTTGGCTATTGTTAATCTCTGTTTATCTGGATAGAAGCCGCTGGTGAAGATGTGCTCTGGTCTTTTTGTTTTCTTCTTAGACAATAAAAAAGTTATTGTCTCTCTTGAATTATGTGTAATGTGGTTTATCTCTATGTGTCCCTTGATGGCTGATTTCTGCAAGGTTCCAGGAAATCCTAGAATTTTTGGATTTCTCTTGGTATATGATGCTCATAGTTTCCAGGCTGAAACTATGATTAAGTCTGTCCATGTGTCTTGAAATTAAGGAGTTTCCATTGTGTCTTCTGACTGCTAGCTGGTGTTCATGGATGCGCTCGTTAGTTTTCTGCCTGTCTGTCCAACATAGTGGCTGTTACAGCCCTTAGACTGTATGTTATAGATGACTTCTGGTTTTTTTGGGGGGGGGGAGGGGGTTACTGAGTCTTTTGGTTCATATAAGATTTTTTAGAGGGCTTTAGTTGTTTAGCATGCTACTGTGACGTGGTGTGGTTGTATAGTCTGAGATTGCTTCTGAGATTATTTTGATGTATGGTACTCTTTTCTTTTTCATAGCTTGTATTGGTTATGCTATAGTTGGCTGAATGGTCACACACTTTTTGATAAAGTTGTGTCAGTATCTATGTTGCATAACTGTTTTCTTTTTCTGGTGTTCGGAGTACTGCAGTATGTTTGCTTGGAGTTTGGCAAGCTCATCAGGAACTGATAAATGCAGTAAACTTAGACTTACAGGCTTGGTTAACATATACAAATATGTAGCTTTGGAAAATTTTCTTCAATCAATAAACAAGTATAATATTTTGTATTCATTTGTTTTCAACTAGTTACTCTAGTTTTAGCACTTGTGTGGAAAACAGATCATGTTTCAGATTATATTTATGCAGAAATATTAAAAATTCAAAATGATTCACAAACTTTTAAGCGCCACTGTATTTCTTAGAAATAGCCTTATCTATTACAAGTAAAGAGAAAAAATATATTTAGAATAAACTCAATGTAGCTGAAATTAATAAAACATTTTCTAAAATAGAGAGAAAGCTCAGGTGAATCAGTCCTATAATGAAGTATAGGAGGTTACATTGTTTGTTAGCATATTTATTACATTCTCCTTTTCACTCAGAAGCTGAAGAGCGCTCCTCTTTCCATTTTCCAATACTGTACTGGGAAGTAAAACAAAAACCAAAATCCTGAAAAATTGCTTCAGTATTGGCAAGAAAAATGCCTCGAGATATATGTGTAAGTCACCAAACATCTAGACACAGTTCTCTGAATCTGACAAATGCATACAATTATGCCATACAGATACATACAATACCGTTCTGAAAAAAAATATATTCTGAAACAATAACAAAGGATATCATTACACCTAGAAGAGTAATATCTATGTAACATGAGCTTTCCTGAATCACAATCTAGCTCATCAGATGCACTGAAAACGCATTTCATGGAACAGACAGTGATCCACATTAGGCTGTACTATAGTATCTATTTTAATCTTGAAGGTTTTGCAAACTCTAGAGTGTAACCGAAGGCTCAGTTAATTCCTCTCTTCCAGAAGAAATATTCTCAGTAGATAGATACTGTACAATAAATGTTCAGAGACAGAAAAAGAAGAAAGGCAAGGGTTTATTAGTAGTGAGAATAAACTAGAGCAGAAGTCTTCAAACTTGGCAACTTGTGGACTTGTGGACTTCAACTCCCAGAATTCTCCAGCCAGCTATGCTGGCTGGAGAATTCTGGGAATTGAAGTCCACAAGTCTTAAAGTTGCCAAGTTTGAAGACCTCTGAACTAGAGAGAGGACCAAATGAAGAGCCTGTAATGACCACTAAAAACAGTTTCAAAACACCAAGTTGAAAGCAAAGTTGTTGTTATGATTATAGACAATGTAACAACTCACAACATGAAAGGCGCTCTCAACTCAAATGTGTATGTGCTGAGCAGAAGCAGCATAATGGGAAATGAGAGGAGAGAGGGAGGGAATGTCCTGAAAAGCCTGAAACTGACACTGCAAAAGAAGCAGGGTTCAGCATCAGATTACCAGATACATAATTCTACTTGCAGAAGTGGAAATAAATGTGAATAGATGAATTCTCACATGAATAAATATGAAATGGATGATTAAGAATTATAGAAATTAAAATACTTTGGATAATAGTTGAACAAGTCACAAACCCTTGTTTAGAAATTAATGGAAAGTTATACTTTTGAAAATGTAGCATGATTTAGATTTGGGAAAGAAAATAATATTGAAGCCAAAATGATTTGAATGCCTATGGTTTTTCCAGCCCTAATTAAATCTTGCCTGCCTCCTCTATTTAAATAACTCATCAGAAATTAGGTGCTTCATTAAAATCACACATAATTATAGGATTGCTTGCATCCACTGAATTTTTTTCTGTAGCTTTAAATCCAGCCTCTTGTAGATCACAGTGCAAAAATTACTTTCTAAAGTTACAGATGATTACTGCTTGGCTATTACCAGCCTGAAATGGTCTCAGCTATAAAGCTGTAAGGAGTTAACAAGGGAAAATGCACCCTTTTGAGTTATTGCTGCTTCCTGGAGAACACACAGAATGTAACATACATATTTTAGAGGTGGTGAAACACCACAAATCATGATCACACCTCTTTTCTTCCAAACCTAATTTCAACCAGGTTCATTTTTGTTAGTTAAATGTGTTTAGTCACAGCTTTCAATTATTCATTCATATTGCTGAACAATTTGTAAATGAAGTATAAAATTGATAAACTTATATTAGTTAATTCACATCAATTTGTGGGAGATTAGTTTCTTCAATAGTTCTGCTAATTGCTAAAAGCAGAAATGACCTGTAAGGAGAATCACACACATAAAAAAAAAAATCTGCCAATAAGGCTACCTATCCATTCTGTAAGTATCTATTGAAAAAAAGATATGAGTACAATAATTGTCTCTCATATTCTTTCAAATACTGTAGTAAATTTGGAAGACATTCACAGACTAACATTTAAGTAATCCTTAAAGATCAGCAGGGACATATCTTCTGTATTATTTTCAGGCAAAGATTACCCATGCTGCAGAGATTTCTATTCCAGAATTAGGGAGGAAGCCACACTGACATTACTGAGAGTATATAAATTATCCAAAAACACTGAGTAATCACACTGCTGAATTACTGCATGGAAGATGACAATAGCTACCAATTATTGTTGCAAATAGTCTATCTGCTGCCAATCACTGATATAAATTATGTTGATGTTATTTTTGTCCTAATAATTGGTTAATAAAATGGCTAATTATTTTTTTATGAAATGGATTGTATTGCTTATTATTACCAGAGTATTTCTTATTGCCATCTATGACATTTAATAATAGAAATCCTTTTCAGTATTCTACTATAATAGTACAAGGTAGCTGTCGGTTAACAAGGACAATTTCCATCACTAAATAACACAGTTGTAAAGTGCGATGTTTCATGACTGAACCAGGGGTGGGTTTGAGTTTGAGTTTATTTGTATTTCTAACTTACCTCGCTGCCGATTCGCTTCCTCCCGCATGCGCGGTGCAAAAAAAAAAAAAAGCAAAAAACAAGATGGCAATGCATGCGCAGTGCCGGAAATTCAGCTTCTGGGCATGCGCAGAAGAAAAAAATAAATTCAAAAAAAATTAAAAAAAATTAAAAAATTCAAAAAAAAAAGATGGCAGCATCCACGGACCGGCACCGACTGAACCGGATCCGTGACATCATCGTGACATCACCAGTGGGACAGTACCGGTTCGGGCAAACCAGTCCGAACCGGGAGGAACCAACCTCTGGACTGAACCACTTAGCAACAGCAGTTCTGCCACTTCCAGTTGCTATAATTAAGCAAATTCTTTGGTGTAGGAGAAGCAAAGGCAGAAGTTGGGGACGGAGTGAAGAGAAGAATCAGCCTGGAGTTGTTATGTTCCCACACAAGAGGTCCAGCACCTCTTGAATTCCATTAACTCTTATCTAGCACCAATTAGTGCTGATGGTTAGTTGACTAGATTCTTCTGCATAGGGGTGTCATGCTCATGGCCCGGATGCGTCACATGCTGGCCACGCCCATCCCCATTTTAGTGAAGGGGAAAAAGTCACAATACATTACGTGACAATGTGATGCCGTGACTTTGACACCCCGGGCATAGCCAAAGCAATAACCCAGCTTAACTGAAACTTAACACATGGTCCTGATTCTTCACACCTGACATATTGGTGTTGTTAAGCACAATATCATGTGATTGCTATTTTTGACCTGCTGGTTTCCCCATTAACTTTGCTTTGTGGAAGTCAGCAATGAAGGTCGCAAATTACAATCACGTGGCTCCAGGATGCTGCAATTTTCTAATTGTGAGTCAATTGCCAAGTGCCCAGATCATGATCATGTGATTACAGGGATGCTACGATAGCCAGAACTTTGAGGACCACTCAATCAGTGCCATCATAACTTCAAATGGCTGCTGAACAAGGGGTCATTAAGCAAGGATCACATGTAGTAATAACAACATAGAATTAAAGAAAATGGAAAATTGCTTTTTTTTAAAGAATGAATAATTTCTTGCAGATTTCTTGAAGAATAATTTCTTGTATTCTAGCTACAGTTTTGATAGCACTGATCAACACAAATCAATAAGTTTTTCAGGCTCACTATCACCTCAGGTAAGTGATTTCATGGAGAGGCAATGGGCCCAGACCAGTATGCTGCAAGTTCATTTTATTTATATATTTTTTTCTAAAAATGCCTCTTAAATATATGTAGGACCAGAAGGATACCCATAGGCACCATACTGGGAATACTGATCCTAAATGCAGAAAAGCTTCTTCTCATACCTCAATTGTTCATATTTATTCCAATAATAAATACTAGTTATAGTTTAATCTCTAATTTATAATTATGTGATTACAACCTGACGTTATCTGAAAAAACTAAAATATCCTAAAGTCTAGTAATCTCCCTGTCCATTTAGAACAAATATTTATATATATATTTAAAATGAATTAAGTTAAAAACTAGCAGTGTTATGACTATCAGCTAGTCTTTCACTCTTTATTTTTCTTATCCACAGTACCTCCTATTTCTACAAATGTGGATCAAAATTATTTTTTCAAACAAGGCAACAGAGACAAGGCAACTGAAACTTAGCATTCTGCTAGCTGGATAAAAATGAAAGGAAAACAAAACATAACACAGTGGGAAAATTTGCTGCCACATACATTTTAAGGACTGAGGAGAGCACCAAGATGTTATCAAGAATTTGGAAATAAACCGAAGACACTGAAGGACTAATAAGGCTAAGGAGTTTCCGAAGGGTAGGTGCTAAGAATGGCTAGGGAGAACAGAAATAGGCAACATAGTTGAGCACTATTAAGGAATTTGGGAAAGCCAATGAAAAATTGGTGATACAACCTTGAGGTAGGCTGAATATGTATATGTGTAATTTTGGGGATAATGGAGAGGATGGATGTATATGCTTTGGAGAGATTAGTTTTTGGGCATTGGTAATAAGAGATCACATTTCTTTATGTACTGTGTATAGTTGTTTAGTGTTGGAAATGTGAAGCATGTGCATATGTTATAACACTTACATATTTCAGGAAAATATAGCTTTTATCTGAAATAGTTTTCAGCTAGAAAATTGTGGCTTCAAATGTGTTTGGTTTTGTAAACTCACTAGACTGCCTTTTTATATACTTGATATTTTGCTGCACAGCAGTAAATGTTCTCACTGCGCTAAGCCTAAGGCATCTGTCTTCTGATCTAAATGAATATTCCTTTATTTCTTTAACAGCCTTTGTATGACTTTAACTTAAGCATTTGGGGCTGTCTTTATGGGATTTTAATATCTATCTATCTAACTATCCAATTCTTATTAAAGTACAGATAATATTAGACAGTACATAGAAAAAAGAATAGATAAGAATTTGTATAATTATTTATAATGTTTGCAAAACCCTGAATTGTATATCAGTTAGGAGTGAAATGTCATGCTGTATGGAAGAAAAAAGTTGTGCATCATTTTTTGCTATAATAGAATAAAACAGAGGGGAACAAGTGACTGCTCATAGAAGTGATATCAATTTTTTTGTTCTCAGTGGTATCTCCAATCATATCTCTCTGCCTACTGAAAGTAAAAATAATTAGAAGCTATATAGAAAAAGACAAGTTTCTAAATCAAAAGAAACAAAGAATTTAGAAAACGCAACAAACTATTTCAGGAATATAGATCTGTATAACTTCCTTATACAGCAGTATTCCTTTAAAGGGTTGAAGTATATTTCTTTACAGTATTAAATTTTAATACTGTTAAAATTTAAAAATCCTCCTATAATACTATTAATAAACAAGATGGAGAATGTTCGTAGTATCATTGCCAGAAAACTCTGATTTATATGTAACCCAAAAAAATCATCTTCTTGATTAAGACTTTGTATTATAATTAAGTTATTGAAATATATAATATGAAATAAATATGGCAAAGAATAGGAGGTTATGTTAAAATTACCTTTATAAAATGAGTGGGTAAAGCTCTGTTCAGGTATTAACTTGGCAAGGAATCCATGGTTCAAACTTGGGTGTGGGATAGAGGGTATAACCACAACTGTGAAGAAAATCATGGAGTCAATGGTGAGCCAGCTACTTATTGCCGGTAGTTTGGTCCACTGAGGATCCATGTCAGAAGGGTTATTGAAACATGCAAACAAGGCACTAATAATTTATCGGGGAGAAATCTAGAAAAATAAGATACTTGCAAATAATACAACATACAGAGAAAAAACATTTATGGAAAGACAGGTATACATAAATAAGACAGAAACAGTTGGAATAGTTTTACGTATGAAACAACATACAAACAGAAAAATACATCATCTGCAGCACAGCCAAAAATGATAACTGAATTCTAAGGCAAATCCCCTAAAAAATAACCAATATAATTTTATTATTTACAAAAAATTAATGCAGGAATAGTTAATTACTTAATCATGATTTGAATGAAGGAAATATATCATGTACTCTAATGTATAAACTATGGAAATCAGTAATTTTATTCCAAAATAAAAATAGTTCACAATGTAATAAAAACAACATGATGTTTATGTAACTAAAATATGTCTGAAAATAAATAAGTACAATATATATATATATATATATATATATATATGTATATCAATATCAATATCAATATCAATATCAATATCAATATCAATATGTACTGATTTGGCCCTGATTTTAAAAAAAAAACTTATGTAAGGATTAGATTTACATGGCATAGCCATACACATTTTTAAAATATGATTCTCACACAAATGTGTTTATTTTTTTTTTAATCCTATCAAAATTTGTCAAGAAATTAAGTCCAAAACATTTATTTTAATTAGGTGAACTGATGGTAATGTTATCTTATTTTAGTATCAGACTTTTCATGAATCAATTTTGTCATGTAATATGATAATCAATGTCTCAATAAGGTATTTATAACCCAAGATCTAAGTTTAAAAAACATCTATACTGCTACAGATTTGATTTTCAAATCTTTGCCTTAATGATACTGAAATCTTGAAAGATTCAGTAGCCTTAAACAAACCACTTTTCAGGGGTATATGAAATGAAGTCATTGTGCTTAATTGTGCTAGAACTGGATATGTCTAGTCTTATGAAAAGAAGGACTAGGGGTGACATGATAGCAGTGCTCTGATATCTCAGGGGTTGCCACAAAGAAGAGGGAGTCAAGCTATTCTCCAAAGTACCTGAGGGTAGGACAAGAAGCAATGGGTGGAAACTAATCAAGGAGAGAAGCAACTTAGAACTAAGGAGAAATTTCCTGACAGTTAGAACAATTAATCAGTGGAACAACTTGCCTCCAGATGTTGTAAATGCTCCAACACTGGAAGTTTTTAAGAAGAGATTAGATAACCATTTCTCTGAAGTGGTGTAGGGTATCCTGCCTAAGCAGGGGGTTGGACTAGAAGACCTCTAAGGTCCCTTCCAACTCTGTTATTCTAGTCTATTCTAATTGCTCTATTCTAGTTACTTTAAAAATGTCTTTTGGCACCAATTCTATTACTACATACTTGGAAAGAAGACACATGAATAAACATACATAAGATTATATTGTAAAATATATATAGCTATCCTCATTATATACAGTAAGTAGTTTTAACAAAAAGATTAAACGTTTCAGGAACTGGACTCTGATAAGATTTCTCTTTTTAAATTATGTTTACATCTAAACAAATGGAAACTGATCCAAACTAATATTAGAATGCTCACTGTATTTCATTTCATTAGAATATACTTATTGCACCATTTGCAAATAGTCAATCCTGAAAAAGACATGTGCAAGAGAGCTATTTACAAAAATATTAAAAGTCTATAAAGAAGGAGAAAGATGAGAAGGATGGAGGGATGCCAAAATAAAAGGAAAGATTTGCCATCAATTTTGGCTCTCTTTCCAATGCTTACAATATAAATAAAATATTCCAATGAGAGAATCTTTGAAGAGTCTCATCCAAAGCATTTCTGCTTCTGAAGAAAGGGGTTTCACAGGTAAGAATTCACACGCATATTAAGATATTGTCTTCCCCAAGGAATGTACATCAGAGAAAAGCAAGTTTTATGACTTTGCAGTATGACCCAGGGTAAACACTGGTTTCAATCCAGCTTTCTCGAAACAAACAGCACCTAAATCATGTTCATAAAAGCTGAATCAACTAGTTAATTAGAGTACTAAAAGCAAGTTTCTAGAAATACACTATTATACTAGAATTGCCAAGCAAGTATCTTACTAGCAAAGTTAGGACATGTAGTTAGACATATTTTCTAGCAACAAAATTTCTGCTAGCTTTGCAGATCTCCAATAAGTAAATTTAATTCCGTTTTTGTTACGAGATAACAGATGCCTTCATGTCATGTACTGTATTTAAAATTTACCTAAATGTTCCAAATGTTTATAAAAACTTCAGTTCTGCCTAAATATAATACTTTCCCCCTTTTGTGGATAATTACATTTTTATCTATGCAAAGTGTTTTTTTAGGAAAGGAAATTTTTATTTCCTTTCATTGATTAAATGATAATTTCTAATGATTCCTGTACTGGCAACATGGAGTGATGAAAGTCAGCTGCTAAATGGCAAATGCTACCTTTCAAACAGTGGGAGTCTTTACGAGCTAGGTGCTTGTAAGTAAAAATAGACCAGTATACTTTTATTTTATTAATATATCTGCCCCTCTCTCCTAATGCACATGTATCATACTGCGTCGACAGTTGTGTTATTGTTAATATTCAAATGACACCATATCCAAGTAAAATTATTTCCTCTAGTTTCCCATGACAGGGATTCTTTCTTCTTAGAGATGTTGATAAGTGAAGAAAGTAAAAATTAAATCTGGGATTTTGTACAAGCAAAATATAGGTTTTATTTGTATTTATTTGTATTATTATGGTGTAAAAATATCAGCCGCTAAAATGTCACAAAGTAATGGAATTACATAACTTATGATTTGAATTCAAATCACATGATGAACATAAAAAAATGATTTTATGGAAAAAATGGAAAAGTAATTAGCTTGTGTCCTGCAATTAATTATATGCTTTGGAAGAAAGTCTCGTTCTGTTGCCAATAAAACTTCAGAGTTAGTCCCTAAGACCATCCTGTGTTAAAATAGTGGAAAAACAAGAAATATTTTCAAAGGTTAATAGGCATTCTTTATTCTTCAATTTCTACATTCAAACATCAAGTGTCCCAACAGTTCCTCAGCATTAACTGAAAAACAGCAGTACCTGTACTTGTTGGTGAATTTATTTCTTGCCTGATATTTCTACCTGCCTGGCTTCCAGACCTTGCAGTTTCTCGTTGTGGTTCAAGAATATCCCGATATTTGGAGACCATTAAAACAGAAATGAAGTAAACCACAGCCAATGCTAAAAATTGTGCCTGTTTGCTATCATCCTGTTGAAGAAAAGAAAAACATACAAACACACAAAATAAAATATTATGAAAATACATAACACAAGTTATCATTTCCTCTCTTAATGCTATGGAGCAAATTACTAAAATTAAAAACAAACAACAAGCTACTGTATGACAATTATTTAAACATTCGCTTGACTGGCATTTAAATATATGAACATTTCTTTCACCTTCCCAATATGAATGTATAGCCTGTCAGAGAAGGGTATGACTTAGTCTTCATAAATTATTATCTTGGAGGAAGTTGAGACAGCTACATATGAGAACTACCACAAAGTTGTAAATAAAATCAAATGCATCAAATATATCACGTACTTAACTAGAGATTCTCAAACCAGTTTGTGATTTCTCTCAGAGGGGAAGTGGGACACGGCTGAGCAACTTAGGAGGAGGCCATAAAATGTTTTTAATAGTTAATCATGCCTGTGCAGAGAAAACAGGAATCATGCTACTCAGTTTGGCCTTTCCTCACTACTTTGCTTGTCTATCCAATGGGGCAATAAGGTTTCGTTGCATTTGCACTTTGTCTGTACATGTTTGCAAAGGCAAAATAGGAAGGCTGTGAAAATTCATGCTGGACAGTGTGTAACTACTGTAATAGAGCCATGTTGATGTATTACTATTATCCTTCTCACCTTTCCTAATACCTACTCCTCTTGGTATCTTATGACTATCACTTGTTGGCTGTATCTTATGATTTATGATTGTAACTTATTATTTATAATTTATCACGGAGACAAATTCCTTGTGTGTTCTATCACATCTGGCCAATACAGAATATTCTATAGGAAAATAAAATGTGGTTTAAATAATAATATATATACATCTGGGAAACTTGACCCAAATAGCACTGTGTTATAGAGCAATGCAGAAAAATTTAGACTAATTCCAAACTCTTTAAAACTACCATTGAGATCAATGCTAATTATTAGTGAGGGAGAGCAGAGAAATGTAGATGATCCTTCTCAAGAATCATGATAAATGATGTTAATTCAAATCCCCTTTTTGTAAACTTGGATTACAATTATTTTGTTTGGAATACTAGGAAAGAAATTTGACAGTACTTCAGCCTATATATAACCTTCCTAAAGCTGAGAGATTGTGATTGGCCCAACGTCCCCAAGCTGGTTTTAGAACTTATGATCTTCCACTTTCTAAGATACCAAACTGGTTCTTAGTTATATGAATACACAGGTCAATTTCCAATCCAAATAATCTTAAAATAGGAATGGTCCAAATCTGATTCTGTTTAAGGATGAGTCATATATACATTCTTAGGTGGTTGACTAATTAAAATTCAACCCCCCCAGGCACATCCTGCACATCCGACTCCCTTCTTTGCCATCTTGTGTCCATGATTTTATCTGCTGTGTTTTTTACAATGAATAAAAAGGTAATTTTAATATTTTTCAATGTTTTTATGCTATAAGCAGCCTAGAGTTTTTGGATACAAGATGGGTAGCAAATAAATAAATAAATAAATAAACAAACAAACAAACAAACAAACAAATAAAAAGCAAGCAAGCAAGCATCTGGAGGATCTATCTATCTATCTATCTATCTATCTATCTATCTATCTATCTATCTATCTATCTATCTATCTATCTATCATCTACCTCTAAATTTAAAATCATATACTAAAATTCTAAACTTTATAAGTAGAAAAAAATTGAGAAATAATAGAAGAGTTTTCTATTAATTTAAAAAACTTTGAAAGCACTGAAAAAACATTAAATAATTTTAGATATGTAGATTAAAAGGGGCTTAGCTGTAAGGATATGCTTAAAGAGAGAGGAACTTCACCTTTCTATGTGCTTTGGGCACTGTAATAAAAAGGCTATTCGACTAATCATATTTCTGAAAATGTAAGGTTATATATCTTAACCTTCACTATTCATACCAGAACGTTAAACTGCAGCAAGAGAGAAACTTAACAGCAATGGAGATGCAAAACTGGAATGATACTGTTAGGAGGCAACTATTTGTAATTCTCAAATGCTTTTCAGAGACATCCTCATGCAAAGCATTATAGCAGTCCAACATGAATATAGGTAAGTTACCTATGACAAATGCAACATCCAGAAAAAGATATAGGCTGGCACACCTACCAAAGCTAAATTAAAGTATTTTTTACTATTGATATATCATTAATTTCAAATAGCAGATCAGAAAACTAAAAGCCACCAATTAAAATAGTTGTAAGCAGTTGTCATAGGCATGACTATATTTTATACTACAGTGTATGTATGCATTCAATTTTGTAGGGAAGTTTTTGCAAATTGATTTTGTAGAAACTCAAAAAGTTATTTCTCTATCTGAAGTGTTCTGTTTGAAAAGGTTCTGCTGGCCAACTGTGCTAACACAATACTAAAGATTTTAAATTATTAAAAAAAACTTTGTCACTGAATAGTCATTTAAAGAGATTTCTCCCATCTTTCTCTACTATTTCATAGATTCGTAGATTTAGGAGGGACCATGATGCTAGTCCAACCCCCTGGCAAAAGCAGGAGTCCTCATATCATCTTAGACAAATGGTTGTCCAATATTTTCTTGAAAACCTCCAGCAATGGAACGCCCACAAATTCTCAAAGACAAGCTATTTGTCACAATCTTCCTAACTATTTCCCACTATTCTTATTTCCCATTATTGCAGAAAACCAAGGAGCGTTGTTGCAGCCAAAAAATAGTTTAGTCATTTCAACTGATTGTATTCTGTTTTGATTTCAAAGGCTGACCATCTTGGTTGATTAGTAAATCTTGCAAAGTAATCAGGAATCCACCTAATCCATCAGTGGCTTGTGTGGGTCATCTTAATTGGCCTTTGATCCCTAAAAATGTTAGGTATTATCAGTGATCTGTTCTTGGCAACAAATTAATATTAAATCCGTCTGTAAATTACAATGATCTGTCCAACAAAAACTGAATTAAGTATGCATCTTCCAATATGATTGGAATCAGATTATCAACTAAGGTAAATCCAAATTTATCTTAGAAATTCTACCCGCTCCAAATGATGCATCTTGAGCTTCAATACTGAATTTCTCCAGCTTACCCATTTTCAATGAAGCAAAAGTCATTCATAAGATTACTTTAATTAACCAGTGAGGAAAGGAATTGGACAGAAATACACCAAAGCTATTGTAAAGGATCATCATAATGGGCACAAACTTTTAAGCTGAATTCCTACACTGGGCAAAGATAAATATACAAGAACCTGTTCACCATCAACTCCCTTGGGAGTTGGGCAGCATAGAAATACAAATAATTAAATTAAATTAAATTAAATCAATACACAAAGCACAGGTTTTAAATACTTTTTTTAAAAGCTGCAGTATAATAATACTTACCACATCACGAAATACAACTGCTCGCAGTCTATTAATATCAACATCTTGAAGAAGCCTATCTGGATCTTTAATTGGGGATAGGTTACCAGGAACATTTTCCAATGGATTCTAAAAATTCAATAATTGCATAGTTTTAGCAAATTAGTCTTAGCTCTTGAAGTTATCACAAAACAAGTAATTTGTATTTTATTGATTTCAAAGTTAGCATATGAATCTGGTTTTAGATTTAAAATTTGGCACTCCAATGCATTTGGTTGTTACCAAAACAGTGCTAAAACCAATACTGTGCAATCAGTTTATGTTTCAATTGGCTCCTATATGCTCATGTACTGATGAGAATGTCCCAGTATTGTCATCCAACAGCAGTACTATGAGTGTTATACTGGTTGTCCACGTTTATGAATGCAATTTAAGGTGCAAATAATAACTTATTAAATCTTCATAGCATTGAACCTGGGAAGCTGGGTGACTGCCTGCCTCAGGCACACCTATAGAGACTCATTATTCCCCAGGAACTACAGCAGGACAGACTCAGAAGCAAGCATTGTTTGCTGGATCTCCCTTCTGCAGAAACACATGTACTCATTAGTACGTTCAGATAGCTTGTGAAGACCTGAAGGTACATAGAATTGTAAGACACAGTATTAGGTCTTATGAGGGACCTATTGTCTTAAATCACTTCTGCCTACCCAGTATGTTCCTGCAGAGAGAGTGCACTTCCCCTACAAAATGTTGTAACCTTGCAGGACAAGGCAGCTTTGGAACAGCATCCCACACAGAAATGGACAGTGGCCTCTCTCTTAGGGTTCCAGAAAGCTTTGAAAACCTGGCTTTGGCCCAAGCCTGGGATTAATGTATTACTGTATTTGGGGGAAGACTGCTTGGTTTGATTTGTGTCACTTTTAAGATCATTTTAGTCCAGAGTGTATGGTTTTATGATTTATCTGTTTTTACAGATTTTCTGCTTTTTTTTAAGGTGCCTAGATTTCATTGGAGTTGGGTGGCTATAATTTGAATAAATAAGTAAATAAATAAATAACTGCTATAACTGATCTGGAATTGTTTATGATATAACCATACACAACAAATTGACATTTGTTTCGTCAATACTACCATTGATAGTTTTGTAACCCCTTAGATCTACTTGTCTGAAGGGGTAAAGAATATTGATAATAAATGCAACTGTTCATAGTAAATCCAAATCCTGTCTCGATTATGAAATATGTAAGAAAATAATTTTGGAATTATCAAACTGTGAAGTTATCCCTATCTGTCTAATATACTGGATAATAGGTTTTTTTCTCTTTTCCTATTCACTTTTAATGGACTGTTATATATTAAAAGAAAATATTTTACCTTGGTAGTAGTAGTTGCACTTATGCCCTGAAGAGTCTCTTGTGTTTTACTGCAGATTAGTGAAGATTTGTTTATTTTCTCTCTTTGTCTTTGTCGACATTCCAAACAGTTTCTCACAGCAACACAACAAACTAAGTAATCAAAAGATATATACGCATATTAATTACAACTACTATGCATTAATAAAGCCACTAAAATAGCAATGAAATAAATCAATCAAAATGCAAATTATATCAAAATGAATTACTATAGTATGTAGGATTGTTATGTTTGGATGTATTTAGGAATAGATAAATTAAGATTAGTATTAAACGTGTTTCTTAATCTTATGTATTTATCTTGTGTATTTATATGTATTTACTATTGCTGAATATTGAACAGCAACAGGAGAAATTACATAATTGAATATATATAAGTATATTTAATTTAAAATAGGAAGGAAGGGGAAAGAAATTTAGGACCAATATGTAAATTATCTTATCTTAATTTCATATGAAAGAAGAATAAGCAGGTAAGGTATAACTAAGATGGTTCAAAAAATAATAAAAAAACAAAGAGCAGAAAAATGTATTTTGACATATAAGGAAATGCACTATACAAAGCAGGTAAATGACAAATTAGTGACTATAGAGGGTATGTAGCAATGACATATCTTTAACATACAATAGGTGTAAGGCTTAATTTTTGGCAAATTAATAAAAACACATTGTAACAATTATACTTCTGTTTGTGATTTTGAGACCAACTGATGAGCAAAGTATGTAATGTAGAACTCAGGGAAGCTTTTTAATATGTGGGAACTAAATATTTTCAAGGGGTATAATTATTTTGTCACCTGAGAACCATAGTGAATGATGCTATGATGCTATGTGAAAAGAGAGTGAAGGGGAAAAGAAGGTTCAAGTTCTTTTTTGTTTTGGAAGAGAGCTGTTATGTTTTATGGGTTAATGTTATATAACCATATATAAGATATAACAGATGCCTAATGCATCTATTTGTTTTATTTTTTAGTAAGAAATGGAATGAAAATGTCATGGTGTTACTTAGCATTTTACTCCAAATTAGGTGACACAATCTTGAAAGACCATAAGAGGCACAAAGAGGAACCAGAGCTAGAACTATATGTACAGGTCAAAAAAGTCACATTGGCAGCCATAACCATTTGACTGAAGCCCTATGACACATAAAGAGTGGGGGAAACACCTGGTTAGAGCAATGCCTATTATTCATCTAACTATCAGGTAATCTGATATACATAAGGTAATGACTGAAGTTGAGAACTCTTAGATAAAATGAATTACAAATTCCTTAAAGGCAATATGTTTATTAGGACGAATAAAGTTTCAAGCTTTTGAATTTTCAAAAACAAACTTGCCTTATTCTCATAGCCAAGAAATGTTGGAAGAGTTTAAAACTGGGAACACAGATGACATTCTATCAGTTGCACCTTCAGTTGAGTATACAAAATATACCCAAAAAAAATTCAGAACAATTGATTTCTGTCAACTGTTCAGATACAAGAGAACTACTGCACTCATCCAGAGGGCAAAGTTTCTGTATAGTGAACTAATGATGTCAATACAAATGCTCATTGTCTACGATAAAACAAGAGATTAAAGACTAAGAAGAGACAGAAATCCAAAAATTGGACCCAATGGTTTCTATTTCAAATCCAATTAAAATATTCCTTAACTATTATTAATAGGATTAACTTCCCATTTCAATTGATTAACAAAATCAAACACCTAAAGAAAATGAACATGTGTTTAAAAGATGTGTATTTAAAAAGGTAATACAAACTTGTTGGAATGTAGCTATTTTGTGGCCTGAGGCAGATGGAAAAAATGGAGTGTCTATAACATGAAAAAATTATAAATTTAAATAAATTTGTTAATTTCTTGAATTTCTGGTTTCTTCTATATCCAAGTCAAGTTTTGATTAAGCTTTTCATTTCTCTTTCTAAATCATCTTTCCTCAAATCCTCAGGTGCATTTCTGAACTTCAGGTTATTGTTATGTAAGTCTATTTCACTTATTTAAGAAAATAATTTAACTTTCAACTTATTTAGTTTTGTCTTTTGGGTTGCCTGAACTGAAAGTAACATAATTCCCAGTGTCTTGCCTACAATATTTTTTAATGCAAGTGTTTTACCCTTGTGTTAAATTTAATTAATTTGTTATGTTTATCATTAAGGCAAACCTTAAAAGCATAATATTTACATTAGGCAAGGATATACAGAATTGAAACTATTTTAATTATGTAACTATTTACTGTTATGATACATTATACTTTGTTTCCTTTTTGTTTATTCTGTTGTTTTCCCCCCTTTTTAAAATATTTGTTATGCTTTCTTTTTTCATGATAATGTATTTATATCCATGATTACCTTTGTGTTTTATTCTTTTTTTCCTTTTTTCTGTTACTGTTTTAAAAGCAATAAGAATAAATAAAAATTGAGCCTTAAAACAATCTAATTTTACTTCCAAATTCAACTCTAGGTAGTGGCCCATTACACAGACATAGAATTTCTTTAAAGAAGAAATCATCCAAATTACACTTTTACTCAGGTGATGAACAATGGGGCCCTCCCAAATAGAACCTTCATGTTTTAATTAAAATTCCCTTAATAATCCTTATGTCTTTTTCATTATGCATCTTTTTCTTTCTTTTTGGGGGATTTAAGAACATATGCTTTTGTGTTCCAAAATAACTTAATTTCTAAAACTGCTTATTTTTCTTCTTTTGAATGGTCAATAGGGTTGACCATTCATATTTTTTTTCTTGTAATAGTCTTATAATAGTTCTTAGAATGATGAACTGATTTATAAGCAGGATAAGATCAATCACAGATGGTGATGATGATAACAACCACTTTACTTCCCTTATCTGAATTTATTTTCCTCCAACCATCCTTGTTCGGTCTATAGTACATTATTTGGTGCTATTATGTTTTCTTTTTTATGAATCTCATGAGATATTTAGAACCACAAGAGGGAGCTCTGACACAAGGAACTTCTACTTGAATTTTTAATTTTGAAGCAAATTTAAGATTTGGATTAGAGAAATGCTTGGACTTTTAGCATAAAGGATGACAGTATTAAAAGTTCATTTTACGGTTTTAATATGTATAAATCATGTTTAGATTTAAGATTTCCATTTCTTTACACTTTTTGTCTCATACTGGATTAGCTAGTCTGTTATAAATTATGATCGTATCACTGCACTTCAGTCTTGTTTAATGAAAATAAATTATGTAAAAAAATGTAAAGATGACACACCCAAAAAGAAAAAAAATGACAAAAATGGAAGAGGGTCCACATTTTTCAAAGTCAACAGATTCCTTAGTTATTTTATCACAAAGTAAAGCTCTTGTTAGAGATGAATTACACATAATTGAAGATAATGATTATGATTACATATTAGCCAATTGGTATTTATCTTAGCAACCACATATTTCCCCCCCCCCAAGATGATTAGCCCCCATCTTGGTCCTTCAGGTCTTCCAAGGACACAGCAAACACCACTGTAACAGTGAGTTCATCCACTGTTGTTGCTTCTCTTGTTTCTCTTCATTCACCTTTCCCAGCATTAGTCTTCTCCAGAGAGCTAGGTCTTCACAAAGCATGTCCAAAGAGCCTAAATATTTGTGAGCCTGAATATTTGTGCCTCTAGGAAGAACTTTGGGGTTTATTTGTTCAATGATCATTTGTTTTCTTGGCTGTCCATATTATTCTTATGAGTCTTCTCCAACACTAAAGTTCAAAAGCATCAATACTCTTTCTATCCTGTTTCTTCAAAGCCCTCGGTTCCCTAATATAAAGGTAAAGGTAAAGGTTCCCCCGCACATGCGTGCTAGTTGTTTCCGAATCTAGGGGCGGTGCTCATCTCCATTTCTAAGCCAAAGAGCCAGCACTGTCCAAAGACGTCTCCGTGGTCATGTGGCCGGCATGACTAAATGCCGAAGGCGCACGGAGCGCTGTTACCTTCCCACCAAAGTGGTCCCTATTTTTCTACTTGCATTTTATACGTGCTTTCGAACTGCTAGGTTGGCAGAAGCTGGGACAAGTAACGGGAGCTCACTCCGTTACGCGGCGCTAGGGATTCGAACTGCTGAACTGCCAACCTTCTGATCGACAAGCTCAGCGTCTTAGCCACTGAGCTAATATAGTACCACTAAATTAACACAATTGACAGGAATTGAAAGATCAGCCATCTTTTTCTTCCCTGGTTCTGAACCAACTTACTTAATAATGAATTCTTAGAAAGCCTGATAGTTTGCAAAGATTTTATAGAACTTCAGCTTTGAAGATACTGAAGCTCCAGATTTTATATATTTTTATTTGTGGCCAACACACTTTCGATAGCTTGCGTACTCCAGTGCTAAAGAAAATGGTAACAGGTATAATACTTTAGAGCAGTATAGTATGTTATCAATTGTTTGCTTAAAAATATATTTAAAATGTGTTTCTTATACAGATGTATTGTAATTATCAGGAGAAAAATAAATGATGATATAAAACATATTGTTCAGATATTAACAACTGTTACTAATTTCTATATTTGGGGGAGTCTGTAATTGCTAGAACAAAGTATTTCCCCTAAAGGTGAGGAAAAGCAGAAATAGCCTCAAAAGAAGCCAAACCCATTAACACATCACACGATTGAATGATAATGCTATTTTTTAATTAGAAATTTATCTCTGTTAGAATACAAATACTAAATCAAAAGTGTCTCTATAACCAGGTATAGAGGTAACAGTAGGTTAAAAAGCTTAACGTTCCATAAAATATTCTTTCTTACCCAAAATCAAGTGAGCTTCCACATAAGGTTTTTTTCCTTTCCCACACTAATACCTACTTTAATTGGTCTATATGTAATTACCTGGTGCACTATGGGAAACTTACCAAGCCTTAGACACTGTCGCATTAAGCCTCCAGAAGACATATTTTTTTCAGCTTCAATTTCACTAAAATTTAGTGAACTGGCAAATACTAGTACATCAACCATAGCCATCAGCCGGCTGAGAAAAGTTACTGCTGTCTCCGCTGACATACCCTGAGTTACTTCTATATTCTCCAATTCCGTCTTGAAAAGAAAGGCATAACGTTAGATTTCTAATGTGGCGCACATGTGAATACATTATATGCACAAACATTTCTTCTCTGCATGTTGACTATGGTGAAACAGAGAATAAATAATGTAAAATAGCAACAAATATGAAAAATTATTTGTTCATGCATACTATATAATATGAAATCCCTAGAACAAAAGTTATTTATATGAACTAACTTCAATAAAGTGAGCATAAACAGAATGGATTTTCAATTTTCCATTAAAGGAATACAAATGAATAAGAAATTGAATAAAAGGGTTGCTTTTCACTGGAAATTAAGAACAAAATATCATGAATATGACATGTTATGTAGAAGTAAGACTTTGACCAGAATGTAAAAAGCATTACTGGCAATATGTACGTAAAAAGTACAATTTATATTTTACCTAGAATATCAGAAAAAATAACAGATAGCTGTTTCTTTCATGAAAGTCTTCCTAGTAGGCCACATCTAACTGCATGAAATGTATGTCTGTGTCCACAAACACACACACAGTTCATGCAATTGTTTTTAAATATAATTTTATGGAAGGTGGGAGGTAATGTTGCAAAGGAATTACTTGGCATCAATTATAAGTAATTTTCCAAAGATAGTTTTGTGAATCTTATTCATATAACAATTCTTTTAAAATTCATTTTAAAAAAATATCTAACATTAGAGTGTCAAGAATTTCACTAACACTGTGTAAATATAATGCACTTAAATAATGTATTATTTATGTCTTGTAATAATATAGCAAAACACTTTTTTAAACATTAACAATATTCATTTTTCCATGTTTCAGAAGCAGCAGTGTCTTTTTTAACAATGGTATGCTATGAGAAATAATTTTGTAATCACTTCTGCAAAATATTCTATTAATTTTTGTATAAAACCACTATGTACAGACATACTATATATTATGTATGTGTTTATATGACGTGTGTGTGTGTGTGAGAGAGAGAGATCTCAAAATCACACCTTCTTCTAATGTATTAAAATCCAGTAGATTTACATTTATATAAGTGTGTGTGTGTGTGTGTGTGTGTGTGTGTGTGTGTGTGTGTAAAAATTTCTTTTAGTCTTTACTAATTAAAACCAAAATAGAAAAGTCTATTTTCATAGTGGAACACTGTGCAAACACTGAAACAGGACTCATTTCTCATTAAAATACAGGAAAAATAGTGAGTTGCTCTATGGAAAGCTTTCATTACTCTCCCATTAAACAATTCATTTGGTCAGAAGGTTTGGCATGTTAACTAGCATCTGCATAATTTTAGCAACAAGGCCACAGAATGGTTTGTGGTTATATTCAGTATAAAAATACAGTTTTATACAGAACTTCTTCAATGCATTCCAGATAACGGAAGAATCAACAAAGTGTCTTACTGGTAATTTATGAACATATTAAGAACTAAGATATTTATTATGTTAAAAGCTTTTGCTAGCACAAGAAATTTCATTAAAGCAAAGCTATAATAAACCCTTTTGTTTTAAAGTATCATAAGATATTTGCTCTTTTGCTGCTAACCTTCTGAAGTTAAAGAGGCAGTGTTGTTTATTCGTATTAGAAAATATTATTCAGATTGCACATTTTAATGTTATCAATTGCAATTCGCAAGTAATTTTATAAGAATTTTATCAATCATAATAGCATTTCATCTACAATTTGAACAGAAACAATGAAAAAAATGTTATTTCTATTCAAGGTGTTCTTTCAAGAGAGAAAACAATATTTAGCCTTTTTTAATGTTATTATTGAAGGTTAAAGTGTTTAGTTCAGTTTTCTTCTTAATACTGTTGCAATTAAATCATCCCTTGTTTATTGAGCCAAGATCCTTGGTTCGTGTTGCTCAGGCGGTAAGTTATATCATCATGCTCAAGTATCCCAAAGAAGAAGCAAACTAGAAATGCAAATTCAAATTCCTCTCTCTCTCTCTCTCTCTCTCTCTCTCTCTCTCTCTCTCTCTCTCTCTCTCTCTCTCTCTCTCCCCCTCCCTCT
>QLTV01004098.1:4242056-4260296 GCA_003457575.1 Thermophis baileyi | reverse complement strand
TGTACCTTGGCACACCCATGACTGCTCGCGCAGCTGCATTCTGGACCAGTTGTAGTCTCCGGACACTCTTCAAGGGTAGCCCCATGTAGAGCGCATTGCAATAGTCAAGCCGTGAGGTGATAAGGGCATGAGTGACCGTGAGCAGAGCCTCCTGATCTAAATAGGGCCGCAGTTGGTGCACAAGACGTACCTGTGCAAAGGTCCCCCTGGCCACTGCTGTCAGGTGTTGATCTAATCTCAGCTGTGAGTCCAGGAGGACACCCAAATTGCGAACCCGTTCTGAGGGGATTAAATTTTCTCCCCCCAGAACCACAGAAGGACGATCAAGCTGGTCCTTCGGAGGTAATATCCACATCCACTCGGTCTTATCTGGGTTTAGCTTGAGTCTGTTAACTCCCATCCAGACCCTTACATCGTCTCTCTCCCTCGTGTCATGATGTATTTAAGTGATGCCCTTGGAATGTCACTTTTACTCTCGTACAGTTAGATTATACAATCAAAACCTGTTAATAATGTATCTACATTTTTATCAAAAGAGGCTAAATAATTTAAAAATGCACACAGAAAAAAAATGTCTAATTCTAAAAACTAAAACTTGTAACAATAATACTAACCTTAGAACCCTGGACATGCAATAGACAAAGCAGACAACCGATCACAACAAAAAGAAAAAGAAATGTTACAGTCAATTGAAAATACAATGCAAAACAGAAAGTAATATTTTAAAAATCAGATATTAATTCACAATTTAAAAAGTCAATTTTTAAAAACTTGTTTTCTAAACTTTAACTTTTTATATGGCATCACTGTAATTACTCAACTCAAATTAATAAGTAATTAGAACAGCATTGATTAATAAAGCATTCATTTGATATATAATAATATATAAGGCTACTAATTAAAAACAGTGTATTTCTTTTTGTTTCTTTCTCTTTTTCTTTCTTTCTTTCTTTCCTTTCTCTCTCTCTCTCTCTTATCTATCTATCTATCTATCTATCTATCTATCTATCTATCTATCTATCTATCTATCTATCTATCTATCTATCTATCTATCTATCTATCTATCTATCACAATGATGACTTCTAACTTATACATTGTGCACTACATCCACTACAACCAAACTTTATATGATCCAGAAATTTGCCATTTGGCAAAAATCTTATAATTTGCTAACATTTCTTTACCTTTTATAACAAAACAATTCTGACTAGAAGCTGATTTGTACTACATGTGAATAATATTAAGAACAATTTCTCAAATGATATTTTCTTTGGCTCAAAGAAATTCTAGCACAGCAGACCATTAGACATCAGTTACAATACTATGAAATATACTCATCAGGTTAGTAGACAAAGCAACACGGTCATCAACTTTATCAAATGAACAGCTGTGTTTTCTCTGAATTGTGTTTATATTTTAAAACTAATTTTAAATCTAAGGTATGTATGCATATATTTATATTTCATATTTCTAAACTGTCCATCTCCTTCAAGAGGGGCTGGATGGTAATATAATTGATAAATAAAACAATGTATAAACGTTAATATTAAAATTAAATTAGAATTAAACTTTTTAAAATTATAGACTAATGACAATTAAATATCAAAAGGGTACAAATCCTAAGATGGTCATTTAATATTAGCTATTACAAGATGGGGGGGTTGCACTCATAGACCTAGCCAACCCCACATTCATGGTCCTCTGTGCCCCCCACACAAGGCCACAGATCCCTTTGTGGAAGGCCAAGAGATTGGGGGCTTTCCTCACCACAGAATATTCCACAATGTGGGGACAGCAGCAGAGAAGGCTCTCTACCTAGACTCTGCCGGTTAAAATTATCTGACTGATAGGGGTGTGAAATATACCTTACCTGTCTGATCAATTGGAACAGTATGATGAGATGGAGTGAAGCCAGTTCTGTAGGTAACCTGTCTCTATACCATATAGGGCTTTATAGGTGATAACCAACACCTTGAATTGGACCCAGAAACAAACTGGTACCCAGTGTTGTTCACTGAGCAAGAGTATTATATGTGTCTTTTTTTGGGGCCCCAGTATGGCTTGTACAGCTACACTCTGCACTAGCTGAAGCTTCTGAATACTTTTCAGGGGTAGCTCCATGCACAGCACATTGTAATAGTTCAGTCAGGAGATGACCAGGGTATGAACCTCCCTGTCCAGGAAAAGGTACAGCTGGCACACAATGCGAAGTTGGGCAAAGGGCCTCATGGCCACGGCTGCCACTTGCTCATCAAGCAAGAGCTGTGAATCCAAGAGCACTCCCAAGTTACATACCATCTGTCTTGGCTGGTGCAACCCCATCCAAGATCAAAGATGATAAACTCGTGGGTACAGAGGGACCTACCCACAGCCACTCTGTCTTATTGAGGTTCAGTTGTTCCCCATCCAGAACCCCACACACTGCGAAAGGACGTCCATGCAATACTCAGTTCACCTGGGATGAAGATATAACTAGGTATCATTACTATATTGGTGATACCTCATCCCCTGGAAATGGATGATCTCACCCAGAGGTTTCATATAGATGTTGAAAAGGAACAGAGAGAGCACTGAGCCCTCTCTGGGCTCAGTGGAGGTGCCCTGAGCAGGACTTCTCGCTCCCTATTAACATTGATTAGGACTGGCCTCAGAGGAAAAAAGTGAACCAGCATCAAACTATGCTACGTAACCCCAACTCTTCAAGTAAGCCTAAAGGAATGCCATGATCAATTGTACTGGAAGCCACTGAAGGGTCAAAGAGAGCAAAGATGGAAGCACACCTCCATTCCACTCCTGCCAGAGATCATCCATAAGTGTGAAGTTTCAGTCCTGTATCTAGGCCTGAAATCTGACTGAAAAGGGTCCAGATATCTCTTTCCTCCAGGATCTTCTAGAGTTGCAATGCCACCACTTTCTTGACCGTTTTTCCTAAGAAGGGCAGGTGGGAGACTGGACAGAAATTGTCTAACAAAGAAAAATCCAGTGATGGTTTCTTGAGTAGGAGCACACTAGCGCCTCTTTAAAAGGAGCTGGAACCACCTCCTCCGACAAAGATAAATTTACCAACAAAATGGACCCGCCCACATTATACCATCCGGGTGGCCTTAACCAGTCAAGAGGAGCAAGGATCTAATACTCATGTGGTGATATTTGCATTCTGCAGGAACCTATCTACTTCCTCATGTCCAACAGAATCAAACCAGTCCCATTTCCCTGGGCATTTCACAAGACTTCCACACTTGGAATTCAACTGTGAATGAATCCAAGCAATTTTATCTTCTAAATGCCTTGAAAATTCCTCTACGCAGCCCTGGAGATTGGTCTCCGTGTCACCCTTCCCAAGAAAGGTCTGTGTGACCCGAAGCAGGGCTGCTGGGCAGCATTCTGAGGATGTAATGTATAACTTGTTCTGCATCATCAACAGGGTCTCAGATTTGACAGTCAAATCACTTTTGAAACAAGTGTCAAATTATATTTTGGTGAGGTATACCGGCCTTTTCGAAAAGAAAGCAAACTATATTATATTGGGATAAAGTAATTATATTTTTAAATGATATTAATAGCATTCTTTCAATGATGTCTTACTCTCATTTCAAAATTTAAGGATACTACAAATGTATTTTATTTCATGTTAAACAAAATCTTCTTTCTACCTATTTAGCAGAATATGCTATTTTATTACTAACTTTTAAAGAGACAATAGCTCTTATGCCAAATCTGCATTTAAAGCTGTACTAGCTGTACTACAAAAAGAAATTTATAAAGTTGTACTAGGTAAGAATAGGATTATGATATACAAACAGAGCAATGTAATTTGCTCTGTTTATAACCATTAATTTTTGCAGTGTACCTAGCTAATAAACCTGTATACATAAGTAATAAATTATTATTCTGAAATAATTTTGTATACAAATTTTCTAAAGGCATAAAGCTTACATCCTGTGAATAATGAAAAATGTGAATATTTTCTTCTTATATAGAAAATCATGCTCAGAACAAGTGTTACTAATACACAATGCAATTTGCAACATATCCATTAGAGGGAAATATTGTACTTACAGTTGGGGATGTTGCTGCAGACAACAGTGGCAGAATTCCTCCACAAGCAATAATAATATTGTCTACCATTTGAGAAATGAGGTGGATTGTATTATGTACAAAAATAATATTTTCATTACTATTGACAAAGTCCATAACTGATTTTGTGGAATGACTATTAAAAGAAAAGGAAAAGAAAGACTATAAGTAAAACTATAAAGGCAGTTGCTACTGCAAAGATCAAAATCACAGAAATCAATCAAATTGGGAACCATTGAAAAACAATAAACAACACATATTATACTGTGTTTCCCCGAAAATAAGACCCTGTCTTATATTTTTTTGAATCCTGAAATAAGCACTTGGCCTTATTGCCATGCACTCAAAAGCCCGATTGGGCTTATTATCAGGGGATGTCTTATTTTGGGGGAAACAGGGTATGTACCCATTTACAACATGTATCTCCTTTGTGATTTCAAGTTACAAATATATATTGAGCTAACAAGTCTCACAAGTTGACCAAAAACCATTTTAGATAGGGAACTGAGATATAAACTGCTGTTATCCAATCTGGATGAAGGACAGCTGCTATAACATGGATTGCAACTCAAATAGCAGTAGATAGATAGATAGATAGATAGATAGATAGATAGATAGATAGATAGATAGACAGACAGACAGACAGACAGACAGACAGACAGACAGACAGACAGACATTAGATATAGATATAGATATAGATATATAGATATATAGATATATATATTAGCTAAAGCATGGAAGACCTAATCAAGAAAGCTTTAAACTGAAATGCTTTGGAGGTTGGAGACAAAATCCCTGAAGATCCTGTGCACTAAAGAACAATGTGGGAATGTTGCTGTAAAGGAATCCATGAAAGAGATTCTAAGAGGAATCAGAAAGAAAAACAGGTTTGCAAAATTCAAAGCTACCAGCTTTTCAAGGTAGGCTATATCAAGAGATACAACAAGAAATACTAGAATTCAATTTCATTGTTCTTATAGTAACAAACTCTTAAAAGCCTGCAGTTCTCATCTGCCCCCACTTACACCTTGCAGAATAAACATAGGTTTATTATGACTCTCGTTCTCACACTCCTCCTTTTCCAGGGTTGAAGAAGGGAAATGGCTGAAGAAAACCTACTAGTTTTGCAAGAACAGCCTTGGCCCACTGACAGATATGAGTGAAGAGGCATAAGGCAAGAGATTTCCCTTTCCTTTGATGAAAGTTGGAGAACAGCTCCCAAGGCAGGTCCGAGTTTGTTTGCACAACAAAAGCTGGAGAGATTTTCAGCCTTTGAAAAGCTGCATGCTCTTGAACAGACCATGTATGTTACTTTTTAGAAGTTAAAATCATGGTCTTATGTACTCAGTTCTACAGAATTAGCAAAGCACAGAAAACACTGGACATCGTTCACATTTCCAGATGTATGTTTTTGTAGGCTTCATCTGTATCCTGATTGTAGAGGTTCAGTAACCCAAACAGTCCTACTGGGAAGATCAAATCCATATTTTTCTAACTTAGCAAAAGACATTTCTGAAATTTGTGCAAAGCAGAGCTTCTGGGGAAAAAAATCAGTATATCATCTAAGTATATCAGTATATAATTGTCCAAAACATCAAAAAATATTCACAAATCTGGAGAAGATTGATGGACAATTAATCAGTCCAAATGGGCATTACTGTGTATTTAAATTTACTATACATATAAAAATCTGTTAAATATTCATGACCCTTTTTCATTCTGATCAAATTATAGCACCTGTCAAATCCAATTTGGCAAATATGCATGCCTTCCTAAGGTAATTCACCAGTTCTGAAGAGGCATTGGGTAATTTATCTCTAATGGTCATAGGTTCAGAAGAGTGATAAAAGGAAAGGATGGGATACATGTAACTAGTACTACTGAGACTTTTGATATGGAAAGATATTGTGTCTTGCTCCCCATGGACATTACATCCAATTTATGCCCAATACTAGACATGAATAGAACCTGTGATGCAGAATGACAAAAATTCCATATATTAATTTATTTTCAGCTGTAGAGGAATAGTACATTGCAAAACGTGAGCAGCTCAAAGCAATTGCCTGGCAATTGTTTCCACAAGCTTGGCTTTCTCTAGTAACTGTGTGAGCAATTCATATGACTTTCGTTGTTATACCAAAGTCTGAAGGAGTGGACATCTATATTTCTACACCAGAGAATGTATGAAGAATAATAAAGAGCACTTGCTTTTTGTCAGTTCTATGACTTCTTCTTAATTGTCTGAGAGCTTCTGTGCCAAGCTTATGGAAGTGGAGCCTGAGAAACTTCCTGAAGATGAAGTTCTGGAGAGATTCAGACACTAGCTTGTTGTGTGGCCTGCAGTTCCATGCTGCAGCAATATGTAACTGGCTCAGATTGTCTGTACTTTAACCATGTACATCTTAGTTAGGTATCCTAAACTTCTACAGTAGAAATACAAATTGAAATCACACATTCTCTTTATCTCTGCTGAGAACAGGGACCTCTTCACTGCACGTCTCCAGAACTGGAGGCCAAGAAGGCCACAAGAAAGGGTGATTGAGTCAAAGAAAGGTTGTGAATTCTCCCCAGATAAATAAGAAAGCCACAGAGGAGGAGATTGGAGTGAAGAGAGGATGTAAAATTATTTCCTCTATGTCTCAATTCCTTCAGTCACCCCTCAATTAACACATTTTTTTATTTAAAACATTTATATAGCCACACATCTTATAACCAACACTGTTGGAACAATTCTTCCAAATTTTCTGGTGTGTATCTGTTCATCAGCAAGTTTCCTGCTCAATCAGAGCAACTTCATTCCTATCCATATCTCTGGCATACAGTTGAAAATAAACTACCGGTACATATTCACAAACTCAGTTATGTTTAGGCTCACCTTGCGACTCTTCCAATTTGCTACTGATATCTTGGATGAGTTATCATAAGCAGCTCTAAAACTTTACATGAGGATTACAATTATCCAATAGTAGATCATTATCCTCAATGAGGGACACAATCTGTTTTAACCCCATCTTTCAGTAGATTAAGAACAAAGGCAATCTTAGAGGTCTCTGTGAATTCCCCTGGCCAATTTCTCCATAAAAATTAACGTTGAATTGTGAAAGTCAGATACTGATCCTGAGCAACTCTCCATTTCCCATTTGTTCTCCAGTAATTTCCATGAAAATGAAGCCACAAGTTATAGGACAGCTTCTGGTTGAAGCAGGTTTTTCCCCCCAATTGCTATGTTAGTTGCAGCATGGCACTGTGCATTGCATGGTGCAAGTCCATGATGTGATTTCACTTACTGTTGGTTAGAACAATGTCTTGACAACTCGTTCTATAGAAAGTGGGATGCCCAAGGATCTGTTGCCATCTTCAAGTTCTAAAAGCAAGGTTTGATGCCTCTGTGTTGAGAAATTTGTGAGGCTTACAAGTTTAATATCAGTCCTTTCAGGTAAGCCAAACCAAGAAAAGGGTTTCCAGGAATTCAGTTTTATGGCTGTAGTGTATAATAACAGAATTTTGAAAGCCAAGTTTCTCTCTCCCATTTTACATTAAACAAACGCAAGATGGGGTATTTTGATTTGAGTTTCATTCTCAAAAATGCTTCAATCTCTCAACTGTTTAGGCTTGTTCCTTCCTCCTGTCCTTAAAAGCTCTTTCATTCCTTTACCAAAGTAATCTCTAAATGCATTTTCAGCAATGCATAGATTAAAAACAAACATTCAAACTACAATCAAAAACAAAAAGAGATGCTCAGCATGGAAACAGCAAACACTGTAACAACAAACCAACACACACTGACCCCAGAGCCTGGGGGAAAAGTCCTTAAAGGCTTTACAGATGACAACCAATACCTTGAATTGCACCCAGAAGCCCACTATTAACCAGTACAGTTGACATATTATAGAATACCCCTAACTGCCCCTGGAACCACTACAAAATATTCCCTCTGCCCTTGCTGGCTGCTCAGGATATTGTGGTCAATGGTAGTGAATGGTACATTCCTCCTATTCAGCCTCCAATGGAACTTATCTGGTGTACAATGTTGTTTCCATCTCATGATGGGGCCTGAATCTAGATCAGAGCTGTTAAACTCATGGCCTGCGGGCCGGATGCATCACGCGGTGGCCATGGCCACGCCCGGTTTAGCAAAGGGGGGAGAAAGTCGCAATACGTCACATGACGCTGCCGTGACGGCGCAAGTTTGACATCCCTGATCTAGATAATCAATTTCTTTAGGATCTTTATTTCCCACAACCCTCCCTCCAGAAAAAAGGTTGGAGGGTGGCAGAAATCTCATGCAGCAGAATGGAGAGACTGATTTTAGAGAAAGTGTACAGCACTGATTCTATCAAGGCAGTTAGCATTAACCATACAGCAGAGTCCAGCTGTTCTCCTCATCCAAATGAGCCAGATTGGATATGAATCTAACCTACAGGTGTCAAAGCTTATATCACAGAACAACCTATCCATTTTGTCAAGTTCCACAATTTAAAAAAAAAATCATAGTTCAACTAGGTAAGACTTTGCCTCACTTTTCTCATGTAGTTCTGCCCAACTGGTATCTAGACCTCAGCAAGTAGAATTAGAATGCTAAAAAGAAACCTGTAAAGATATTAAAGAAACCTGTATGTGTTTTATCACCCTCATTATTAGAAAATGAATGGTCTCTTACCTTCTCCAAACATGCACATCAGTTTCTAAAGCAAATAGTAGATCAGTCAGTAATCTCTGGTGCATGGGGGACCATTTAAATTCTGGAATACGGAACATAGTTGTTCGTGGACCTGGGCTGAATTGTCGCCTCTGTTCTTCTGTCATTGGCATTCCTCGAAATCCCAAGTCAACACGCAAGTCTCTATCCTGTTGTGTAATAGAACGACCTTGCACAGCCTACATAAGCAGTAAATATTTGTTTTCATTTAAAATATGCAATGCAAAATCTGGCACAAAGTGCAATTCAAGTGTTATGGGGCAGAGATATTTAATTAACCACATACAGCAAAATTAGAAAGTCTTATTAAGGAAACTTTGTCCTACTTCCACATGTCTTGTTAGGTAAAATTGTTTAAATTTGCATGTTTTAATACCATTCCATTTGAAACGAAGTACAAAAGAGTTATGAATTACATAACAGTATAACTGAAAATATCTATTTTGTTTCACCAGCGTGTGAAAAAAGCTTTAAAGTAAAATGATAACAAATGATAAAGAATAATGTATGTTTTATTTGTCACAGAAACAATTCAAATGTGAAATAAAAACATAATTTACTACCTTACTTACATGATTCTCAGATAGAAGTAATTAACTCAATTAATTGTCTGAAGGATTTTACCAGCTACATCAGGTCATTTTTTATTTATTTCAGAGCTATTTATGTCCCCACATCCTAAGACTTCAGTTGGGCCCAATACTGCTAATAAGCAGTACAGTAATTGAACGATAGCATTGCCCTGCAATAATTATTTTCCTGCTAGTAATCTGGCTGGGATAGGCAGAAGTGGGTGTTTGATGGTATTACAGATATTGTCCAGGATATAAGCTGTTCCAAGTAAAGCTGCCTTTTGCAACTGACTGATGGTGAATTTGTCAATGTTGGTGGTGTTCATTCCAAAAAAATAGTTTTTCAATATATCTGCACATTAACAGTCTAGATTATACTTTAATAAATATTTTCAAAGCATGTTTTAATTCTGTTTTAAAATCACAAGGTTCTGTTCACAGTAAATATCTTCATATTCCACCTTCAAACTCTTCTGGTAAGCAATTTTGTGTTTTATTCCAGCTGACATTCATGGTTGCTTTACGACAACACAATCAAATATGCAAGACAATAAAATTCCTACTACTGCTACAATAGTATCAATGGAATCAAAATGAAGAATAAAAGTCAAGTCCCATTAAGTTCACCAGAAAACATTAATCTTCATTCATCAATCATTATCATCATTTGAAAATAGTATGGACAAGCAGGGTACACACATACAGTACCAATTATTTAGGGAAATAAAAAGAGTCTGTTTTAATTACAAAAGAACGTATCAATTTCTTACTTGTAATCAATTTGTCTATAGTCCACTATTTCTATAGGTAATTTTCATCTTTTTAACTCTTATTTTATTTTCCTGATTTCCTATTTAAGGGATAGCAAAGTAAGATGACATAATCAGTAGAATAAGTGATTCTCTGACTTTCAAGACTCTTCTGTTATTGATGACCAAAATACAGGACTAAACTACTACAGGTAGTTTTCACGGGACCAACAACTCTATCACTAAGAGGTGTGGTCATTAAGCGTGATGCCTTGTGACCACACTAATTTATGTCAGTTCTGTCTACAGTTGTTAAGCAAATCACTGCATGTCATTAAGCATGATGTCACGTGACCTCAATTTATGACTTCCTGCTGACTTCCCGGCTTGGCTTGGCTTGGCTTGGCTTGGCTTGGCTTGGCTTGGCTTGGCGGAAGCCACCTGTGAATGTCACAAGTGCCAATCACATGACCATGGGGTGCTGTAACTGTCATAAATACATTTGCATCACTTCTCAAGTGCCTGAATCGTAAACATATCAGTGCAAGGATGCTGCAATAGTCACAACTTTAAAGAGCAGTCATAACTGTTGTTTTTTAGCACCATTGTAAATTCAAACACTGAACAAGTGCTTGGTGAGCAAGGCCTGCCTGTATCTAGCCCAGCGGTTCTCAACCTTCCTAATACCGCGACCCCCGCCCTGCCGCCGTGACCCCCGTCCCACCCACTCCCCGCGTGTGCACGTTGCCAGGCAAGAAGCGATGAGGTGACAAAGAGGGTGTGGCACCAAGATGGCAGGCTAGCGCGTGCGGCCCTTCCGTTGGCGCCTGCGCATTCGAGGGCCGCCCGTGCATCGCACCGTCCCCGGGTACTCGTATGTGGACGGATAAAGGAGCAGTGTCTCGGTTACTAAGACCATTGGAAATATGTGTTTTCCGATGGTCTTAGGCGACCCCTGTGAAAGGGTCATTCGACCCCCAAAGGGGTCGCGACCCACAGGTTGAGAACCGCTGATCTAGCCTCCCAGTTGAAAAGTTGCAACAATGTAGCATTATCTCTATTATTAAGGCCCTTGGTATAAAACTACATAGTTTTTATTCTCAATTGTACATATTTCTATATACTAAATCTCTTCATGAGATTATACATGATCAACTTGAATATTTAGCTGTACTTTTACATCTGAAGGAAATTAAAGTTATTTATAAATCTATTGAAGCCAGAAATGTTTCCAGTACAAATCATTTTCCACCGAGTGGCATAAGACATGTACTACTTTGCCCTTTTCTTATTGGCATTTTATAAAGATGCTTTTTAAAACCAGGCTTTTGCTACCTCCTTTAATGATTTTTTTCAATTTCCTTTTAAATACAAAACTATCAACTCTGGCAAGTAGCTCCAGAAAATTGTATCTCTGACTATTCATTTTACACAATGTGGTTTGACAAAAGATGAAGTTTATTAGATAACTAATTGACATTCTGAATGCATATTCAAACTACTAAAATCACTCGAATAGCCTTGTAGATTCAGAAATGGTCTTTGCTATGGTGCATTAGAAATTTTTGAAACTCATTATAGATTATTTATTATTATTTAGTACAATGCTCTATTTTTGCTGCAGATAGTAAAATGAAAATTTCTCATATTTTGTAAAAATGCTTCATGGAAATCAAAGGCATCCTTTATTCCCTCTCATTTTTAAACTAATATTGGATATTGTTTTTTATTTTATTTTCTGAAATCATGAACAAATAAAGTACAATAGGGTGAGCTGCCAAAGCAGCTGCTGAATCTATTTTTTTTTCTTCTCTAAAGTTTCAAGGCTGCAATGGTCTTTGATTTAATATCCGTAATTTTTATGTTTTATAAATAAAAATGCAATATCCTTAAGTTTTAAGTCTTATAAATAAAAAGTCCAGTATGGTTAAAATATGAATTTACTCAGAAATTTCAATTCAGTACCAATAATTATATACTTAAAACTTCTTACTATGTTTCTATCAAATATGGGGGCTAGCCAAAAAGATTATTCTGGAAGAAAATAATCCTTTTTTTATAAGGAATGTCGAAGTCTGGGATTTGTTGTTTACAGAGAAACTCCAGGTAATGAAACAGCAGAAGAGACGCCAATCACGCCATGACTGCTGGAGGACAATGAAGAGAGCATCAGACTGAACATTTACTTGAGCCTCTACCTTACAGTGATAAGGATGGCCAAACATTCTTAATTTTTTTTCACCTTTATCACTGGGTAGTCATGTAGCAGCCATCTCTAGGGTGACACTGTCCTGGGAATGGAAGAAAAAGGGGAGGAAAGGCAAAACAAAACTGGAGGGACATGAGGGGGAAAATTAAACTGGATAGGGAAGAAGTGGGGAGGGAGAACACCTCTATTTAGGCATTTTAAAACAGATTATATTCACTAAGCAAACAGCTCCACCCAAGCAATGGATCTTTAGATAAATCTTCAAAAATACTCAGCTCTTCTGGAGGGAAGTCTACAGTCATTTGAATATCCCATCTATTTCATATTTTCATCAGCATTCTTTAATTTCTTTAGTGGAATTCTAGATACCCTGCCATCACCATTCACAGGAAATAATGAGTTTTTAAAAAACTTTATTTTCCGATCTGATTAATAAGGTAAAAGAAAATATTTATAAGCAGTTGTCTCTCCTTGCTAACCACGATTAATATAGTGTTATCAGATTTTTACAAGTAGTGGAAATAATTCTAACGAAAGCCTAACTTATCTATTCTTCACGTAGGAAACCTGCAGTTGTTAAAAAAAAAAAAAACCTGACAGGCAGCTCCAGTGGGGAAAAAATTACATTTTGCCAAGTACAATGAGTTTTAAACACCTAATTTATTCAGTCCCCCAAAGTATTTGTACCAACATAATATATGCTTGAATTTCTGACTAGCTCTAAGCTAAAACCAATGCTGTTAAGTTAGATAACTGCCTAGGTAAAAACAGAAATGTAAGCATTTTTTACTAGAGATCTATTTATAGGTAGATAAGAGAAATTGCACCCAGGCTTAACTATTAAGTTAGCAAGAATGAGAAATTCCTACATATATTTTTAAGGGATATGATTGATAGAAGTCCTTCTACCTTACTTTAGAAATATGAGTAGACAATGGTAAAGAGTTGGCAGTCCAAGGAAAAATAGTGCTGATTAACTCTATTTCTGATTGTGACCTGAAACAAATATATTCAACCCGCCAATTCCAACCTCTCTTTGAAGAAATATTTGTTTCTTTTTCACATTTTTGAACTGCTCATCTCCTCAGGAAGGGACTCGGGATGGTGTTTAATAAAATGTTAAAATATAAGGACAGTATATAAAAATTAGAAAATCTAGAATTTAAAAGGAGGCTGTTAGAAATTAGTTAAAAAGGCAAAGGGAGGGTCTCAGGGTTCCAACTAGCTCCATGGGGGTCCATGGTGAAGAAAATGTTGAGAACCACTGGTTTATAGAATAGAATAGAATTTTTTATTGGCCAAATGTGATTGGACACACAAGGAATTTGTCTTGGTGCATATGCTCTCAGTGTACATAAAAGAAAAGATAAGTTCGTCAAGTTGGTCTAGTGGTTAAGGCATCATATTATAAACCAAGAGACTGTGATTTATAGTGATAAAGCTACTTCTAGACTGTCCTAGAATGTGAATTCTACCATCAGATTAAAAACCAAAACTGTGAATTCTAGTCCTGCCTTAGACATGAAAGGCAGCTTGGTGACTCTGGGCCCAGTCACAGTCTTTCAGCCCAACTCATCTCAAAGGGTTTTTATTTGGGAAAACAAGAGGACAAAGAAGGATTAGGTATGTTTGCCGCCTTGAGTTTTTTATAAAAAATAATAAAGACAGGATGAAAAAATCTAAATATTTTTAAAGTGGTGTCCTTAGGCAGCATCATGACAAGTCAGAGTAAGAAACCAGGAAACTGTGAGTCTCGTTCCATCTTAGGCATAAAAGATGGCTGGGTAACTTTGGGACAGTTACTCTCTCTCAGCCCAACTCACCTGTTGTCTTTGTGAGAACAATAGAGGAGGAAAGAGTATTAGGTGTGCTGGCTGCCTTGCGTTATTTATAAAAATAATAAAGGTATTTTTTTTAAAAAAAGTCCTTTTTCAGAGGATTAAATCAAAAGCGTCTATCAGATCAGTATAGCTAGCACTACAGAATTCCTCTGTTAGATACTTTTATGTTAAAGAAATTTTCTGTCAAATTATACAATAATACATTGATCAAATCTTGATTAATCAAGTCTAAAGCCAACTTGATACTCAGCTAGCACTTTCTCTTGGATCATCCAATCTGCAGTTTCACATAAAGATTCAAAAATGATTGTTTATATGCCATCAAGCTGGTGTCAACTTTTTAGTGCCACAAAGATAAAACTTTTTCCAGAATGATCTGTCCTCAATCTGGCCATTAAAATTTATTTAGATTTAAGAGAATTAGTTGCAAATTAGCTGAATTGTCTTTTTTTTAAGTGTTTATTTTAAAAAGACCCCATTTCTAATCTATAAAGGCTGATTAACATGGTCAGCACCGTCAATAATCAGTCAGGGTTTTATTTTAGAATTCTATAGGGATAGAGTCCACCCCAGTATTTATTTCATTAGTGCAGTAAATTTGATAGTGTCTAAACTAGAGACAGGAGATCAATCAGAGAAAGAATCCAAAACTACTGCTGTCATATGCAATTCTCTAGCTGCAATGTACAGTATCTTTAAAAATATGATCCATTTCTCTGGAGGGATTAAACTCCAATCCCAGATTTTGGAGTTGAAATGTCAACAAGGTACTAGAAAACAGTAGAATTTTCATCCAAGGTTGATCATATCCACATCAATATTGGTTCCTTCGTTTTTAGTATACTCTTATGGTTTGTTTGTTTTAGCTCAGAATGCACAATATATTCTGAGAATTACATCTAGAGCTTCTACGTGCATTCATTAAGCTTTGATCCAAGTGAGAGAGTTGGAGAACTTAGTGGTAGATTTCTGACCAGAAGTGACACTGGACATTAAAAGTTCCTACATGTAGGAGTAAATTAGGTAGTGTATACTTAGAGTCAGAAACATTATTTGCATCTCATTGTTTGAAGTGGGATGTTTGGGGTATATTAAAGAACTATCAAACTACTCACAATTGCTCCATTTTATTGGAGAGTTCTGAGCATGGGCAGACTCTTCCACATACTTGTGGTCCTATCTATATATTGAAGTATTAAAAGTAAATCTTGTAATAAGTGGGAAATTATCACTATCAGGACAGACAGCTACTTTAAAATCAGTTCAACTGGGCAATTCATACGACAATATCATTAGCAGAGCCTTCAGAAATAGCATACAAATAAAGTATCTAAATTGTGGGGAACAAACAATATTCTACCCCTTACTTATGATTCTGTAATATGTATTAAAGCAGAAGAACTGAATCATCCTGATGCCCCTGAAAGGGATGGAGACATATAAAACAGTATGTTGCCCTTTCCCTGATACATGAGTACAATAGACACTGTTTATGTTTGAGGGTAGGTAGAAGAGGGAGGATTTGGTGCCTTTGTAGGAATGTAGAATTTAAAGGGATCAGACAATAGCAGAAGCATCCCATAGTATTATAAAGTGTTACATTTACAGCTATAAAGATAGAATTTACATTGTTTTATTTATCATTCCTATGTAATATTTCTGTGGGCATGTAATCCTAACCTTGATTAGTTCAGGGGTCTTTTTCATTCTGGGGGCCAAAATCCCAGTGATCAGTGAAGTTGCACGTGTCAATAAAAGATGCTTTGTTGTATTTATTTCCACTCTGATTGTTTAAAGTGGGGATTTTCACAACAAATAAATATTAATCATGCTGTGCCCCTTCTTCCCCAGAAAGTTAAGTGTTCCTTCTGAATTGCCAAACATTGAGCTGTTTGTTTAAATCTGAAAGGTCAAATTAAAGGTCAGTTTAGCCAAACTCCATTCTTCAGTATTAATCTCTTTGTCCTTAAAATCACAGGGTCTACCATATTAAAATGCCAGCAAAGGGAATTATTTATGGGGCCTAGCAAGACAGATAAATCTGATCTTTTTTATATTAGAATAGAATAGAATAGAATAGAATAGAATAGAATAGAATAGAATAGAATAGAATAGAATAGAATAGAATAGAATAGAATAGAATAGAATTTTATTGGCCAAGTATGATTGGACACACAAGGAATTTGTCTTGGTGCATATGCTCTCAGTGTACATAAAAGAATTTATTGGATACATTACTGGCTATTGTTTATTATTTTTATTTTGATCCTTGCCTGTTAATACATGAATATTTTTAAAAGATTTTTTTTTCCATATACAACAAAGCAGCAAACATACTTCATGCACCTTCCTCCTCCTATTTCCCCCACAACAACAACCCTGTGAAATGAATTGGGCTGACATAGAGTGAGTGGCCCAAAATCATCCACCCAGTTTTTCATGCCTGAGCCGGGACTAGAAGTCAGAGTGTCTTGGTTTCTAGGCCACCTCCTTAACCACTATACGAACTGGCTCTTTTTTTACATACAACAGATCTTTAGTTTCCAGTGTTTACTGAAGTCAAATAACCACTTCACTTAATGTAGAGGGGAATCAATAATAACATTGGTATTGATATAGCAATTTCAATTGTCAAAGAAAATGCAGCACTTATCATATGCAATACTTTATTTTCTTGTAATGTTCTACCACATATTATGAACAATGTATTGCAGATGTAGACTGATGCTGAGAAAATACAGCTTGTTTAATATAAACTACTTAGCTCATGTCACATATTTCTGATCAAAGTTCATTTTAGCCACATTAGTCTTTTAAAGGCTAGTGAATCACATGATGATGTTTTTATAGGAAAGTGTACAGTATATCAGTATGCTTTCTCTGCTGAAGCATTAAACTATCTACAGCATTAAACTACCTACAGATCTTCAGATTTATCAATGGCAGATTCTTTTTGGTCAGATATTTGTTTACAATACATTATTTTTTAATACAATGGGAGTGAGAAACCTCAATAAACTGCACTATGCTGACATTACTCTGTTAGCTGAAAAACTAAAATCATCTGCAGGCTGTAGTCATGAAAGTCAAAGAGCTAATGGGGGGGAAAGAACAAAAAGTAAATATAGATAAATTAATGACAATAAATACAGCAATCAGACTTAGAATTGATAAGGAATATATTGAAATGGTGGATCGCTTCTGCTGTATAGGATTGGATGTCAGGATTTAGGATGCCATGATGGAAGTAGATCAGAACAAATTCAGAATTTTCACTTGAGGCACAAATATGGTAATTTGACCAGAGTCAAATGTGACCATATTTTGAACACATTATGCAGAGACCTTGCTCTCTTGAGAAGCCCAGCATACTTGAAAAGTTAAGAAGGAACGAGAAGAAAAATAACAACCAGCAACCAGGTAGATGGACTGAATTATAATGATTAACAGTTGCACTATTGGAAGATCTGAAGGACCAGATTAAAGACAGACTGTTTTGAAAAAAATGTACTTATGTGGTCGCTAAGAGTAGACAAAGTTGATGACAGATAATCTATCCATTTAAAAAGTATGACAGAAATCAATACAAAAAACTCCCAAATAAATCTCTATTGCATGTGCAAAATTCTGGGACTTTAAACTAGTGGTTTTGACTCATTGGATAGAAGGGGCGTTGGTCTTACCTGAGACGCCTCTTCTCATCAGGAGGAGCCAGCAGTCAGGATGGGTGTCCTCAACCACTCAGCGATGAGGACCGAGTCTGTCAATTCTTGTAAGTTTGCTGGGATCCGCCCTGTCAGACCCCAGTTATTGACGATGCCGAAGACCAGACCCGGTGTGGCAACCGACCCAAATACCCCACCGGGGGGAGCTCACTTCCAGAAAAAAATGCTGTGTCTGCAAAAACGGTTCCAGGAAGCAGTCCGCAGGTGAGTAACGAAAAACAAAAAGGAAAGAAGGAAAGGAGGAAAGGGGAGGGACTGACTCCTGGCTCCTCCTGATGAGAAGAGCGTCTCAGGTAAGACCAACGCCCCTTCTCCATCGTGGGAGGAGCCAGCAGTCAGGATGGGACATACCAAAGCACCTGTCCC
>QLTV01004098.1:4212020-4236717 GCA_003457575.1 Thermophis baileyi | reverse complement strand
ACACACCGAAAAAAAAAAAACGTTGGTGGGTAGCAGGAGAGGCAGCCGCAGACCAAGTGTGATCGCAACGAAACTGCGTTCTTCAGGCCGCCGAGCGCAGCCGCGGCAATGCGCGAGGCCCCCGAAATGTCCGACAAACAGCTGATGTTAATTAGCCTCCCTCGCCATCTTCGCCTGGCGTGCAGGGGATCCAAAGATCAACCCCTCGTGGCAGATCGGGCTGAAAGCCCTCTGTCAATGCCACGGAACTCCTGCTCCCACAAACCCCCCCCCAAGGGGAAGAATTCACACAGTACTCACTAACTGGAACCAGCAGAAAGGAAGGAGCTCTAATGCCACAACTACTCGTGCTGAGGACCGAGTCAATAACTGGGGTCTGACAGGGCGGATCCCAGCAAACTTACAAGAATTGACAGACTCGGTCCTCATCGCTGAGTGGTTGAGGACACCCATCCTGACTGCTGGCTCCTCCCACGATGGAGAAACTGGAAACAAACTGACATTGGGTCCCTTTTTTTATCTCCAGGACCCATTGTGGGCAATTCTGCTTGGACAATCATTAATGATCTCATGCATCTGTTATTGGAAAACAGTGTTGACTCATTGGCCGCAGATTTCTACCCCATTATTTAGATTGCACTCTATCAATTACATCTTCATACAAGTCCCCAAAGCTCCAAGATGTGTGAGAAGACAGTATGTTGTGATAAAAAAACAAGATTAGGATTGCTAAATTCCAGATTAAAATCCACCCTCAGCCATAAAATTTTCACTGAATTACTTTATGCCCACTCCACCTCATAGGGTTTTGTTCTGGAGAGAAGATAGAAGATGAAATGCTATGGGTGCCCTTAAACATAAAGAAAAAGGGAGAGATAATGAATCAATAAACTGTATATGGGAACATTCCAATCAAGTGGAACAGCATCACTAAATTCTCTGCACTCGAGGCAAAGTTAAGATCCCAAAGAAACCTAACATTAAAATGTTCTTCAGTTAAAACAGAAGACTGAACAAGGGAAACCATTGTGTAAATGAAGTGCCGATGAGAAATCACAGATGCTCATTTTACATATCACATGCAATATCAATAAAATATTTTTAGTAATTACAAGGTTGATAAGATTTGCTACATAAACAAGTGTAGGTATTGTAGATTTCATTAAGAGTTATCCACCTGTTCTTCCAAAATTTAAGCAATGACCTTGTTACATAAAAAAGAAGCATGACCACAATCATTTGAAAGCGAACATAAGCCACCTGAACTTTTTTGAACTTACCTATATAGATAGATAGGGGGATAAATAAACATAGGTATATATTCATAGGTGGGTTCCTCCCGGTTCGCACCGGTTCTATAGAACCGGTAGCAAACCGCTGGTGACATCACAGAGCCGGTTCTGTCGGTGCCAGTCCGTGGACGCCGCCATCTTTTTTTTTGGATTTTTTTTGGGGGGGGGATTGAATTTTTTACTATTTTTTTTAATTCTGCGCATGCGCAGAAGCCGAGTCCCCGGCACTGCGCATGCACTGCCATCTTGTTTTTGGCTTTTTTAAAAAAATTTTGGGGGATTTTTCGTCACTGCGCATGTGCGCACCCATGCGGTGCGGCCAAACGGCGCGCAATGCACGCATAGCCACGTGGCGTGGGAGGAAGCGAACTGGCAATGAGGTAAGTTAGAACCCACCCCTATATATATTTTATATATGAATCTTCTGCATTTTATTTCTCATGCAGTATATTTTATAACAAATAATAATTGATATTCTGAAGCAGTAAAATGTTTTCTTAAATTTTTGTTTTTAAAGTTGTTTATAAGTTGCCATATTCTATGTAATATCATTATCAGTTAAATTTGAAAACGAAGGTTCTCATTCAGTTCAGGAAAAAGAGTTTTAATTATTGTACAAAGAAGCTTTTACATAGAGAGAATTTTTCTTTTCATTTGAAATGAGGGTGTGTGTCATGTTGGTTTATCTGTTGCAATAATAGCAAAGAGATATATAGAGAACACATCATAAAAAATAATTTGAAAAAAGATGTCTAGATAAATTATTTAAATATACACACTGTTTTAGTACTATGCAACACATATGTTTAATAGAAACTAACAGACATGCAAAATTCCATATTTAGAAAAGACAAAATCTTAATTAGAGATCTTTTAGATTATAAAACTGATAAGTTATATCATTAGCTGTGGTCTCCAGTCTTATCCAACTGTCTCTGGAAAGCAAGTTTAGAAGATCATAACAAATTTGGATATTGAAGCTCAGAGAGATAAAGCCACCCTCAATAAGGCACATTGAAATGGATAAAACACCTTCCAAATTGCTAAATATTTAAACACAGAAATGCCCAAACCTTAGGGGGGCAGTTACTCAACCAATATTTGAGCAGCTGGACAGAATAGATAAATATAGAGGGTTTAACCAAATCCTTATGATGGACATACTTTTATTAGCAGAGCCCCAGAGATAGAGGATATAACACATATGTTACCTAAGTGTCAATTATATAAAGAGAGAGATCAGTGTCATGGACCACACATTAGATGAATGGCCTATTGTCAACCTTATAGTATGTTGTTTTAATGTACAGTATATGTCATTTCATGTGTGGTCAGAATCCCAAAATTATATACAATATGGCCCTTTATTTGAACAAAACAATAGAATGTGTGGATTTGATTGGGATAAATTATAGGAGTGATACACAACTATGATATGCATTTTCTTTTACTCATGTCTTTTACTGTACCATGTGGTATTATTATTATTATTATTATTATTATTATTATTATTATTATTATTCGCAGTAGTGAATCTAAGGCAACTCTGGGTTTGGCATTTTTGTCTACCTATCAAGTCCTTACCAAGGACCTGGGATAGGCAGATCTGGATGTTTGATGATGTTACAGATATCGTTGCAGGATGGAACTGTCCCAAGCTACATTTTGCAATTGACTGATGGCGAATTTGTCAATGCCAATGATGCTCAAGTAGTGATACACAACTATGATATGCATTTTCTTTTACTCATGTCTTTTACTGTACCATGTGGTATTATTATTATTATTATTATTATTATTATTATTATTATTATTATTATTATTATTATTATTATTATTATTATTATTATTATTATTCTGTATTTTATATTTTGTATTCTTGTCTGGCCTAGTGGTTAATCGATAAAGTATTATTATATATGTTTAATAATATAGTACCTTTTATACAATTATGTATTAAAAAACTTACTTGGGTTGTAGTCGTTGTCTGTATTTTTCTTATTTCCTTTCCTACTTCTTTTCCATCATCAGACCTTTCTGTATCTGATATGATACTCCCTCCATCTACATTTGATACAGTTTTCCCAGAAGACTCGGTTTCAAGAGTTGTAGCTGCCATTTCAGTATATTCTAATCCTTTAGAGGATGAAGCCAAATCTCTTTCAGATAGTGAATCAATTGCATCAACAGAAGTATGAATTTTAAATTCCTTGTCTTCTATTATGCTTGAGCCACATGCTATATCAGTACTGCTAGACATATGAGAAAGAAGCCCAAGGTCATTATTCACACCAAGATGAATTTGAGTCTCTTGAATATTGGCAATAGTGATGTGATTGCTAGACAATTCAGGGAGCAGCTTCTCTTCTTGGCTAGATATTTTATCAAAGAGAAACGAGGTGCTGTTATGAGGAGGTTCATCTTTATCATCAGCAAGTGTAATTAAGGGACCGTTGTCCTTCTCTTCACTTTTCTTAATTATGCCAACACTCCCATGAACATTGTTCTGAAGTTTTTCAACTGCAGCACTATATACATTGTCTAATAAAGATTCTACTTCCACAAGGGTACCATTTTCTCTGGTTACCAAAGTCTCTGGTGATAGATCTATATCGTCCAACTTTACTTCTGTGGCTTCCACTTTTTCTGCTTTTATATCAACTAACAGATCATGAACCTCTACATGTACACCACTCCTGGGTCTTTCTGCATTTCCAAGCACATCATCACACACTTTTGTTGCTATGAGTAAATCTCTGGTATCTGTGCTGACTGGGTAGTCTGTTTCACTTTCTGGACTTTGGCTTTGCGAAAGATCTTCAATTTCACGAATCTCCATTGCACCTTTTGCTCCAGTTGTCTGAGATGAAAGGCCTGAGATAGTGCTCACATTCCCTTTTTTCCCCTTCTTGATATTCTCCTCTTCCTGTCTTTGGTATTCCTCATACATTTTTGCTAGGTACTCCTTGTGAGCTTCATAGGTAACCTTTAATGCAAGCAAATTACAAAGTCAGAAAAAATAATAATGCTAATTCAATGTCAGAAAAAAGCAAAACAGTAATTTAACCAAATTAATAATGTAACTGAAAAAGTAATAATTTAGAAACAATTATAACATGCCATTTTGCAGGTGACCACAAGATGGTACTACAATTTATCTATGACATAATATTAACCAAATATGGGATTCTTACCTTTGAATGGGCTATGGAAAGTGTATCAACCCAGACCCTCCATCCTCCCCATTCATATTTTATTGCATGATATAAAAGAATACGAAAGATGTTATACACCATCTCAGTAATTTTCTGTTCTTCAGAGTTCTTAGGATTAATATATCCCAAAGAAAACATCCAATCTTGCCATACTGAACACTGAAGTAAGCACCTAAAATACAATAGTTCATAGTAAGATTCCATGGCACTTGAACTTTTTAATTATACATACAGATAAGAAAAACAGAGGCTTCCATTCTAAATGTTAATTTTTAAAAAAGTGGTTTGCGAAAATAAACCACATTTGTAATAATAAGTAAAAATATATATATTCATTACACCTTCAGCAATAGAAGAAAACAATGTTTAAAATTGTAAGTGTTAAAATTATAACCCCCAGTAATGGGATCAGGATTCAGAATACTGGATGAAAAGAGACATCATTTAACTTAACAGCAATAATGTAGGCTATCTATTTTTGACTTTATTTTTCACAACAAGAAAACAGGAAATGATACATTAAGAAAAATTATTCAGGAATAAATTTAAAAAGTGTGAGGAACGACTATTTAGTAAAAATCTGTGCCCAAATGGGCGATATGGACATATAGTTATAATATCCTTAGAAGTGATATCTCTGAAATGGTAGATCAAAAATATATTTTTATGAGTATTCAAAATCAAACACATCCAGATGATGCAAAGTTTATGAAGGTAGCTGTAGGCACTGGCATCAAAAGCACTACTCATATAAATCGCATATGCTGGGCCCCAGCATGAACTGCAGGCAGCCTTGTGAAGGGGAACCCTGACTACTTTACTTTATGACGCAAAACAGAAACAAAAAGATGAAAATTATTTCCCTCCTAATATGGATACGAATATGTGAGGATAATCACACAAAACCTTTCCTTATTTTGTAGTGTTTGCATAAGAACAGCTGCATAACTGAATGAGACAATTCTTTACATACCTTCTATTTTCACGGCTATTACTGAAAAGCTTGATCATATCTGATAAAAATAAACGCCGAACCTCCATGAGTTCTGTACTTGGTGCAGAATTCTTTAATAATGTTGCCACCACTTTCAGGATCACTTTAAAAGAGCAAATATATAATGTGCTTACACTTATTTTAATCATTGAAACACTGCAAACATGGCGTTATCTATTATAATTATATTAACAATGATTTTTAATTTTTTTTTAAAAACAGACCTTTAAAGGAACAGAGTAGAAAAAGCTACAGTATATCAAGAATAATTAATTTATTTTATTTCCAATTCACTGGGCAACAAACATCACAATAATTAAAATCAGAAAAACACAGAAACAGTTATAAATTATACATATAGGCAACTAAAAAATATTATAATAAATACACAAAAATTAACAGTGCAATTAGGTAACAGGGCCCCTAACACATTCAGGACCTCAGGCTTGGGCACATAGCCAGGTGAATCTTTAAAGGCTTATGGAAGGCTAATAGGGTCGGGCCATCCTGAGCTACAAAGATGCTCTCCATCCAACATCCCTTGGCTGATGGGACCTGTAGCATCCCCAATCAGCTAGACCAAACTGGATGGATAGAAACTATTAGGAAAAGATGGTCCCTTAGATAAACTGGTCCAAAGCTATGTAGGGCTTTCAATATGACAACCAACATCTTGAATTGCACCTGTAAACACATGGCAACCAATGCAGCTCCCATAGTAGTGGTGTTACATGTGCCATATAACTAGCATCATAAACTACCCATGCAGCTGTTTTTTGCACCAATTAGTCTTTCTGAATGTTCTTCAAGGGCAGCCACATGTAGAGCATGTTGCAGTAATCCTAACAATTGGTAACAAGAGCATGAGTGACTGTAAGCAAAGCCTCCCTGGTCCAGAAATGGGCACAAATAGCACACAAACTCTCCTAGCCATGGCTGCTACCTGTTCTTCAAGCAGGATATGTGAACCCAAGTGGATCTCCAGACTATACACTAGGACAGTGTTTCCCCATCCAGTACCAAAGATGGAAGAACTCTGTTCCCAAATGGACAAAATACTCAAAGCCACTCCATCTTGTTTGGATTGAGTCAGAACGTATTGTGCCCCATCCAGACCCATATAACTTCCAGACCCTTCTTTACTTTGACTTATATAGTCGTAGTTCAAAGTTCATAGAAATCTCTGCATCGTGTGTTGGTTTATCCTTTCCTACCATCATTTGTCACCTCTAAATAAAAGGCAAAACTTTACAGTAACAGAATATATCAATAAAAGAAAGAATCTTCCTCGTCTGTGTAATCTTGCTCTTTTTTTCTGCTTTCTCAAACCTCTTGAAAAAGTTTACATGTGGTGAAGAGATACAGAAAACAAAAACACACAAAAGAGAAATCCTCAGCTAAAAGTGCACATCTTCAGTATAGGAGCTTCCTGCTTTTGCCAAAATAAGAAAAGTAGGGTTATGGTAGCTCTGCTTCTTTTGTATATAGGTTGTAATGTCACAACACACACACCAAAGAAGCAGGCCTTTCATTGTGACACTGCTATTCTTCTTTCTTTCTGCTCCCCCTTGCCCTCTCTCCACCCATGAATGCCAATGCAGACTAGTGTCCACCTTACATTCAATCAACAGCAATTCTGGAACAAAAAAAAATACTTTGTAGTATGATAGAACCTGTGAACTGTCAGTACTGTGGTATTCATTTGAGCTAGTAAAAAGTTTGAAATTTATTACAACCATCTCTCAAAATTAAAAAGATAAATTCTTACTTGGATTTTGAATTTTCACAGTAGAATCTGGTTCTGGATGTGGTTTATGAACAACCTGTGTGCAGACTTGTTCAGTCAAGATCTGTAACAGAAAAATTACTCCATTCACTCCACTGTTGGGTTTTCCAACAAAAATTATTGAAATAGCAATAACAATAGCACTTAGACTTATATACCGCTTTACAGTGCTTTACAGAGTTACCATATTGCCCCCAACAATTTGGGTCCACAGTGTACCCACTTCGGAAGAATCGAAGGCTGAGTCAACCTTGAGCCTGGTGAGATTTGAACTGCCAAATTGCAGTCAGCTGGCATTTGTAGTATGATAGAACCTGTGAACTGTCAGTACTGTGGTATTCATTTGAGCTAGTAAAAAGTTTGAAATTTATTACAACCATCTCTCAAAATTAAAAAGATAAATTCTTACTTGGATTTTGAATTTTCACAGTAGAATCTGGTTCTGGATGTGGTTTATGAACAACCTGTGTGCAGACTTGTTCAGTCAAGATCTGTAACAGAAAAATTACTCCATTCACTCCACTGTTGGGTTTTCCAACAAAAATTATTGAAATAGCAATAACAATAGCACTTAGACTTATATACCGCTTTACAGTGCTTTACAGAGTTACCATATTGCCCCCAACAATTTGGGTCCACAGTGTACCCACTTCGGAAGAATCGAAGGCTGAGTCAACCTTGAGCCTGGTGAGATTTGAACTGCCAAATTGCAGTCAGCTGGCAGTCAGCAGAAGTAGCCTGCAGTACTGCACTCTAACCACTGCACCACCACAACTCATCCCAAATAGATACTGTCTTCAGTACTGCATGTCATATACCCGTGATGGTGAACCTGTGGCACGCAAAGCCATATCGGTGGGCACGCGAGCTCAGGTCTGTCGTGCATGTGCACGCCGGCCAGCTGATTTTCGGGCCTTCTGGGCCCAGTGGGAGTCGGGAAACAGGCTGTTTCCAGCCTCCAGAGGGGGTGGGGAAGGCCCGTTTTTTGCTCTCCCCAAGCTCCAGAGCCTTTCTAGGAGCCTGGGGAGGGCGAAAATGGCCTTCCCCCCCCCTGGAGGTCCTCCGGAGGCCGGAAACGTTCCGTTTGCCGACTTCTGGTTGGACCGGAAGTCCCATTTGTTTGCTCTCCCCAGGCTTCAGAGCCCTTCTAGGAGCCTGGAAAGGGCGAAAACAGCCTTCCCCACCCCCTGGAGGCCCTCTGGAGGCCAGAAATGGCCCGTTTCAAGTTGGGAAACGGGCCATTTCTGGCCTCCGGAGGGCCTCCAGGGGGGGTGGGGAAGGCTGTTTTCACCCTCCCCAGGCTCCTAGAAAGGCTCTGGAGCTTGGGGAGAGCAAAAAAACGGGCCTTCCGGTCCAACCGGAAGTTGGCAAACGAGCCATTTTCTGCCTCCGGGGGGGTGGGGAAGGCCGTTTTCGCCCTCCCCAGGCTCCTAGAAAGGCTCTGAAGCCTGGTGAGAGTGAAAAACAGGCATGCCATCGCATGCCGGGAGCGGGGGGGGGTGTCACACGCGCATGTGCGGGGGGGGCACATGGAATTATGGTGTGGGCACACACACGCACGACCCCCCCCACACTCCCCCCCCTTTTGGCATGCGAACCAAAAAAGGTTCACCATCACTGTCATATACTGATAGTCTTGTTCATTATGTCATATTTTAAGTAAAGTTACAATTCATTAATTATATTTCTAGGCCTTATTTTTGTCCCATTTTGTTTCCCCAGTAAATGATACATGCATGTATAAATTGCATAAATATGTATTTTAACATATTTTCCTCCCAACTCATGCTTAACTTTTTATTACTTAACTTTTTATTATTATTTCAAATTATGCCCCACCTTTGTTAGCCTTGCAAAAAAATTCTCTCAGGACATACATTTTAAAATGGATTCTAAAATATAACCATATTTCAATTGCTTATACCCATTTAGCAGGTACAACTGAATTGTTCTATCATCAGCTGCTATTATGAATTTAAGAAAGAAGTAGTGCAACCCTTCTGTTTTGGACTTGGAAAAACCATTCTGAGTGTTCTAGAAATAGTCTGAAATGGGCCAGGATAATCTCAGAATAAGCTGTTTCAAATGTGCCAAAACTGGTTCAACCTAGCCAATCCTAAAGTTGGTCTACTTTCACAAGACTCAAAATGGCTCCAAAACTGAGATACCTATGTTGCTTCTTTCAGGATTGAAACGTTCAAATGGCATGCTAGTCATTATATTTATAAAACAAAATCACAGAATAATAAATAGATAAGGAATAGTCCGTTACTTTAAAAATATTACACATTGAAAACAACCACAGAGAAAAGGTTTTATTCGTGCCATAATGTAATATTAATGTAAATTAATGATTAATAGAAATAAACAAATATTTTAATGGTGATTATCAACATTGAATCTACTAATTAATGAAAAAACCTTTTAAAATAATATTTTCACAAAGGTTATTTCAATAAAGAGATTAATATAATATACCTCATACAGTGTGTTGTAAGTTGTAATCGTCAAAGTATTGGTATGTAACATCAACCTCTCTCCAAGAAGAGTAAACAGACTATGTGTATGCATGATTTCAACTTTTCGCCTGAAGGACAAAAGTATGGAATGTACGAAAATTTAAGGAGATTTCCATGACAAAAGATAACAATTAATATTATGAAGAATCTTTCAATCTTGTGAGATTCCAATTACACATGATACAGTATATTTTTATGCATATATTTTTAACATATATATTGAAATGATATATCTGTTTTTTCATAACTACATAGACAAATTATTTAACAATCTGACTATTCCACTACACAATTTTAGTACATACACTGTTAGATCAGAGCTATTGAAATATTTTGAATCAAAAAAAATTGTGATATCTTTAGGAAATAAATGAAATAAATAGGACTCATAAAATAATCAATTAATTTATTTTTTATTAATTGAATTTTTATGCCATCAATCTCACTGATACAGAGTCTCTTGGTGGCTTACAATATAATAGAAAAGTTTTAAAAAGGTAATACAAAACAATTAAGAGAATTAAGTAGAAATCTAAAAACTAAAAGGATGGGCAACATGGTGGTGGGGATCTTGTCTCTACCCCGGGGGTGTCAAACTGGTGGCCCGTGGGCCGGATGCGTCACACACAGGCCACGCCCACCCCAGCTCCACGAAAAATGTCACGATATGTCACGTGACATCAACGTGACACGGCGAATTTGACACCCGTGCTCTACCCCATTAACCTTAGTCAAATTACTAAGTAAAAACAAATAAATATTCCAGTTTGGAGAAAAACCTAGGTATAATTTAATAATGCTCATTGAAATGGGACAAATTAAGCATAACAATCCTGATTTCATACCTCAAAGTATGAACAAATCTAGCTCCAGTTTTCTGCAATCTTTTTAATAAACAAAAAGGAAAAAATAAAAAGGCAATTATGTAACTAAACAAGTAAGAGGGTTTGAAATATCATATTAGGAAGTGGAACGCATTACTTACTTATGACCCAGATGTTTGAGAAAATATCCTAGCACCTTCAGAGCCTGAACCCAAATACTTTCACTTTTTGAAGCCAATAATTTATAAATTACCCTGAAGGGAAGAAATATAGGATAGTGTAAGCAAAAGCCCTTAAAACAGTAAAACAAAATCAAGCTATTCTGCTTGTTCTGCTCACATTCAAAGTGCTGCTTTTGGAGTATTTATGCTTTACATTTGCGGAATATCTGCATCTCTGTCTAATAATCCCAAACCATTTAATATTTACATGAAATTACCAAGTGAAATAATTGGAGGCTACATTATTATCCAACTAATAATCGATGCAACTATTCCCCTTTTTATCTGAACCAGATGACACAATAGTAGACTAGTGCCTGGACATAGTAATAGAGGCAATATGGAGCCTTTGGACACCAATATGACCTGGATATGCACTTTTACCACAAGTTCACATAGAAGCCTGAAAATGGCCGACTGCTTCAGTGCATCACAGAGAGCGGCTGGGCTCAAACTAGAACAAGGTTTGAAAACAGTTTTTCCAAATTGTTTTCAAAGTATATACAGTCACTGCTATGAAGTCACATGAGTTCCATAGATATATATAACTATCTGAACAGAAAAAAGAAGTTTGAGTGACTAAATTTATGACACAGAGATAATCTATAGGTGGTAAGAGGAACTCAGATGATCTCAAGTGGCAATTTTAAATAGATAATAAATTGATATTTTATGATTGACCATGACCAAGTATTCATTTTGTGGATAGGCAAACTGTTTACCCATAAGCAACTTAAAACATCTCTCAAGATTATAAATATGCCCATTATCTAAACATTTGTTTTATTTCTATATCAGCAAGTGGTATGATGTTCAGTCTTGCAAAGGTATAACATATGATTGTCAAGATAACTGCAGATGACAGAATTCTTCTAAAACTGGTTCATTATCCCCCCAAACTGGGAACTGTGTTGTAGGGCAACCCTTCTCTACATCCCAAATCTGTACTGTTTGTTAAAATAAGAGGGGTAAAGGAAGATAGCTTTATTTAAATTTACAGAAGCTTGTATTAGTGTGTGATACAAAAATTCCAGAGAACACAACCTACAGTACATGCATGGACAAATGCATTACTCCTACAAGTTTGATTTATTTGAGTTTTTAAAGCCTGCCTATATTACTTTATACTCCTCCTATTCTCCCCACATGAACAGCCCTGAGAAATGTTGGGCTGAGAGAGTGGCCCAAAGTCACCCAGCTGACTTTCATGTCTAAGACAGGACTACAACACAGTCTCTTATTTGACAATGACCAATCTATCTTAATGATTTGTTCATATAGAGAAAATGAACAAGGACCAAATTGCAAAACAAATATATAATGAAAAATGAATGGGTTGTGATGGTGGTGAAGTATGAGAAAGCCATGGATGGTGAAGTTGGAGATCCTCCAAAAACAAGAGCTGAGAGGCTTAATGAACAAAAAAAAATGTATGAATCAATGTGTAGATACAAATGGAGGAAGAAAGTACTATATGGTTTGTATGGTAGAAAGCAATGCTGAACTGCAGCAAATGTTGCTGATATAATCTAGGTTTATCACTTTCCTTTCTTTTCTTTTTTTTTTTTGGCTGACTACTTTTTATTCTTGTCCTGTGCTTTGCATAATGTTGCTTAGCCCGAAGGGGAATAGTATGATGAACATGTATGTATCAATATTATATTCTTAATTTTTTTAAAAAAATCTTCATTCGACAAGATCTAGCTAGTTCAACGTGTATCTAAATACTATTTTATGTAGCAAGTTTGTCATTTGTATACCATATTTGATTCATTACAAAAAGAAAGTCCAGAGTCATTGGGATTAAGGCAGTGTATAAATTTAATACTGTTGTTTTTGTTATGATTTTTTTTAATTTGAAATACATAAGCAGGTATGTTAAATGTTCTGATCATACAATGTTTTGAAAAAGTTGACTTCGCAATTTATGTCAAAAACAAAATAAAGTAATAGAAAACAAGGGATTGTTTTTATTTTAACCATCACGGATCCACTGTTAGACCCCCTGCAATTTGCATACCGAGCAAATAGATCGACAGATGATGCTGTTAATATGGCTCTGCACTACATCCTACAACATCTTGAATCTCCAAAGACCTACGCAAGGGTCCTCTTTGTAGATTTTAGTTCAGCATTCAATACCATCATACCGGGCATTCTTCTAACCAAACTAAATCAGCTAGTGGTACCTAACAGACAGGAAGCAGCAGGTGAAAGCTTCCTAACAGATAGGAAGCAGCAGGTAAAGCTAGGCAAAATCACATCAGATACCTGTACAATTAGCACAGGGCCCCCCCAGGGCTGTGTGCTCTCTCCACTTCTCTTCTCACTATACACCAATGACTGCATCTCAAACAATCCATCTGTTAAACTACTGAAGTTCACAGATGATACAACAGTGATTGGTCTCATTCAATACAATGACGAATCTGCATACAGACGGGAGGTTGAACAACTGTGGTGTGACCAGAACAATCTTGAACTAAACACACTCAAAACTGTAGAAATGGTGGTAGATTTTAGGAGAAACCCTCCTATACTACCACCTCTTACAATACTAGCCAACACAGTATTAACAGTAGAGACCTTCAAGTTTCTGGGTTCTATAATCTCCCAGGATTTGAAAGGGACACCTAACATTAGAACCATCATTTAAAAAGCACAAATAAATATAAATATTTAATATTTACAGACGCCTCGCATCCTGGACATAAATTGTTTCAACTCCTACCCTCAAAATGACGCTATAGAGCACTGTACACCAAGACAACTAGACACAAGAACAGTTTTTTCCCAAACGCCATCACTCTGCTAAACCAATAATCCCCTCACCACTATCATACTATTCACTAAGGCTGCATTACTATCAGTCTTCTCATTGTTCCTATAACCCATCTCCTCCCACTTATGACTGTATGACTGTAACTTGTTACTTGTATCCTTACGATTTATATTAATATTGTTTCCTGATTGCTTATTTGTACCCTATGACAATCATTAAGTGTTGTACCTCATGATTCTTGACGAATGTACCTTGTCTTTTTATGTACACTGAGAGCATATGCACCAAAGACAAATTCCTTGTGTGTCCAATCACACTTGGCCAATAAAGAATTCTATTCTATTCTATTCTATTCTATTCTATTCTATTCTATTCTATTCTATTCTATTCTATTCTATTCTATTCTATTCTATTCTATTCTATTCTATTCTATTCTATTCTATTCTATTCAAATACTGACCTCTCTTTCAATTTTGAATTGTATTTTCAATGTATTATAGCAACATTAAATGCCAACATTCCCTCCCTTGTTCATAAGCATACTGTCATTGTCCAATTTATTCATCTACCAGAAAAATGAGAGTTATTGGATTATTGTTTCTACTTAATCTTACCGTATTCCATTTCTTTGATCAAAGGCAGGTATCATAGATGCTGGATGTTCAGACATTAAAGCCACTAGCAACTGAAGCACATCGTGAATATTTTCATCCTACGTAACACATTATAATGTTAGAGAAATATTTATTTTATGAACTTTTTTAATTAATATTTCATTATGTGTAAGGATTTATATTCAGGTCCTCAGCTTGAAAGGTCCCAGAAAATTAATATCATATATTACCAGCTTACCTCATGCATAGTTAGTAAGTAATTCAGTATACTTTGTAGTTCATCTTCTTTTACTCCTCGATCCTACAGAAATTGATTTAATAAACAATTAAATTTTACATTTAAAAAATTTCAGTGTTTACATTTTAATAACTTAACTGTCATATTATAAACATTAAAATGAAAAGTTTTTTACCAGTGAATCTGGGAGGCATATGTCTGAGCCACTTCTAAATACAGGTAGTGTATTGACTTATCACAATTGGGACTGAAGTTTGTCAGCAATAAGGTCATTAAGCAAGTCATTACATGACCAGACCCAATTTTTCAACAGTTTTTACTATGGTTAAGTGAATCACACTATTAATAAGTGAATCTGGCTTCCCAGTTGACTGAGAAAGGTAGCTTAGAAAGTTGCAAATCATAATCACGTGACTGCAAGATAATGCAACTGTTGTAAATGCAAGATTGGTAGCCAAGTGCCTGAATTATAATCACTGACTAAGGTGGTATTGATTTTAAGAATGTGAACAAAAATAGAATTGAAATGAATAAACAACTTGAATAAGAATATCAGACCCTAAGAGATACAACTCCTGTTTAATAGCAGAATGAAGCTTCCAGATTTTTAATAAACATTATACTAGGCACGAGTTTTATATATTTGCTTTCCTTGCAATCAAATAATTTGATGTAAGTTCCGGAGAAGTTAAAAATTAACTAAACTGCATTCTTCTACTATTTTCTTTTCAGATTCTTTGTAATTATGGTATCTTTTCAGGCAAATGGTGTTTTTGTGGTCAAATGGTTTGTTAAAGGTTTTGGGGGCATATGAAAACAGTTGCAATTAAGCAGACTGCATCTATGGGATCTAACTTTATAGTGTTGTTTTGCCCACAGTCAATAGTTTACTTCATTTTTAAGAGTATGAAATTAAGCCTACAAATTACACACTATAAAACTATGTAACTGTTAAAGTTACATATAACAAAAAGGCAGGGCCATTTCACTGCATGACTGCTTCAAATCACTTTATGTGAATTTCAGTTGATTAGACATTTCACCAAAACAAAACATACATTCAGCACAACTATGATATGCTTAGCAGGAAAGAAATATTTAAGATTTTGGAATAATGTTCACACCCCCATATTTAAATATTGTTGAAAATTTATAGCATCAACTCAAACATGCAGTGCATGCAATGAATCATAAAAAGAATTATGTAGGTTGCTATACTTCTGCAAGGAAAAGTATGGGGAAAATGTCCAAAAGAAATAACATAAAGATTCTTAGCTGGTTACAGGAAATGTTTATTTCTGCACAAAATATTGACTGGAAGGACGTCTAAACTTTTGTATATGCTACATTTGCTATTTTTCCTGTTTTGAATCTGAAAACAACATAAATACTAAATATGTGCTCAAATTTATACAAATAAGCCATTTTATATTATATAGAGCTATGTAAGTTATGTTCACTTAGAAATTGGTGGAAAGATACAATTTGACTGGAATGCCTAAACTTTGACATTCAAATCAACATATAGCTATAGATAAAATTCAATAATAGTATCAAATACAGCAGAATTCATTTTATATAGTTTCAAAAGCATAACACAAACTTCATACTAATGAATATGAAATCTTTCTTTGATGAATATGGCTTGAAAATTGAGAAAGTGTGTCTCTTTTCAGTGGGAACTGGGTTTGTAAACACATCCTCTTGGCAGAATTAATATACCAGTTTCTACTGAGAAATTTAATGATGAAGAGAATCTGAAGCAACAATTTAAAGAAATACTATATTAATCCACAGCCACACTGGACAGAGATAGGCACGTCTGGTAGCACCTCACTACTGACAGAAATAATATCCCCATTAATAAATAAGGACTACAGGTTTTTTTCCTTTTCTTTCTTGATTGTATATCAAGAAGTTAAAAGCATAGAGATTAAGTCTTCGCTACATTTTCTTAAAAATCATAGTTCCAAACTTAGCAGCTGCACAGATGTGTGTTATGAGAATTCCAAAGGATGTGATAAACTAGAGTTGAGAAGCATATTATTCAAGATTTAGGATCAATAATAGAATTAGTTGGGTTATAGACATATAGTGTTTTAAGAGTATCCTCTAAAAAAATGTGCAATGCCCTGAAGAATTATTCCAAATGCTTTGCATAATAAAATACAAAAGCATCTCCAAAAAAAGAAACGTTAGTATATATAACAAAAAATCAAAATTAAGTTCATTAAGACAAGACAGAAACAAAAACCTAAATAGAAGAGACAGAAAAGTTCTAAATAGAATAATGAATAAGATCAAGTTTAGATTCAATTTCATTCTCTCAGAAAAAAGAAGCAGTAAATGCTCCCATGTGCCAGCTGCTATGGCAGGTCAAGAATACCTAAATGAGAAAAACAAGCTCATTTGAGCATGCATTGTAGAATGCATGCAGTTCACACCAATTTGTTGAATTTTAGATTCCTGAACAGGGATCAAAGAACAAATTCATATCTGTGATTTAGAGACCACAAAGAACAACAACCCAAATCTGATTCCCTTATTTCATAACTAGCAATGCCCATTCATCTTTAAATCTTAAATTACCTTCAAAATAAGCTGCTTCAAAAATAGAAGCATGAATGCTCGCAGAGATATGATTTCCTTCTGGGATGGCCGAGGACCTTCTGAAATATATGAAAAAGAGTTGCATGATTTCAGCTTAGGCAGCACATAAACAAACAAACAAACAAACAAACAAATATTTTACTAGTTATATGTTGCAGAAAATCTTGTATGCAGATAACTTTCTACTTTTAAATCAAGCTAACACTGTATTTATTTATCCATTACAGGTTCATTTATTATTTTAAAGCATTTGTTTCATTTCATATTTTTCAATTGCAGAGGACTCTAAATTAAATTGTAGAGGACTATCTGTTAGAAAAGACACATGTGTGTAGCAAAACAAGATCCTGGTCTATTAGAAGAAAATCCAATTGAATTCAACAGAATTTACTATCAGGTAGAAACTTTTTTTTGTTCAAAGTGCCTCACAAATAATTTAACATAGGACATCAGCTTGAAATAGACCTGTTATACTGCAATGACACATTTATTTTGTGAACATGCATTTTATTAGTATTCATATGAAAACAATACATTTTTCTTTTACACTTACCCAAACCTTTAGGAGTAATTCCACTGCTATCTGCAGGATTAGCCACCCAGTAGTAATATTTTAATGTGTGCATTAGTTGTAATACTGTTCCTACTCTACGTATCGTATTGTAGATAGTAGCAGTACCAATGAATTCAGCAGACAAGTAGGTATATAGTGATAACTGAACCTAAAGAACATCATGAAAACATATGATATTAATTTATCCAAGTTTTAATTATAGATTTGATGGTAAACAATCAAGGTAAACAACATAATTAAAGGTTATTAATATTCATGACATAAATATGGTAGGCCAGTATGAAATAATAAACTAAATTACAATAAAATGAAAATTTTTAAAAGTGAGAAATGATGGAAAAGTGCTATACAAGAACTGAGAACAAAATACTGTACGAATAGAACAATGTATTTAAAGAACATTTTATCCAGAAAATATTGTTACCAGATGTTTCAATAAACATGTATATTCACTGTCACATGAAGTCAGAGTGAGGCCAACTTTATTTTATCCAGAGAGATTCCATGTGAAAGGAAAATAAGATCTATTTCCAGTAATAGAAGGAACCAAAAGCTAAGATGCTCCAACTAATCTAAACACTTGAGTTAGGTGAGGTAGGAAAAATAGTCTAGTTTTTACATTTTCAAGTTTACTTTCTGATTGTAGCTTCCAAGCAATTTCATTTTTGCCAGGATTGATAATAATAAAGTTCCACATTCCTCACTTTTATTAATAATTCATTTATTAAATATATATCCTTCTACTACTACTTCTACTATAATTACTGTATTAATAAACACTTAATTATAAAACAAGAAAAAATTACAAATGCAAATAAAGCATTAAAAATACATTAGTTTTTATTAATTTAAAAATGCAAATTTATTTTTACTACTACTAATACTGCAGTAAAAATGTATGGTTCACTGACCTTTGCAGGAGTATGAATCCAAATAGCAGGATTAAAAAGGATATGGTCGCATAATTGCTTTAATAGAGGTGCTCCATGAGAAAGCCCATCAAGGTATTTTGCAAAAGACAGAAACTGTTCCAGCACAGCTCTCGTTATGTGAACTCTGGATGACTGGAAAAATTAATGTTACATATCATATCAGTAGATATTCAAATCTGAATATTATGTTCAAGACAAAAAAAACTGAAAAAGGATTGTTTTTATGAAACAGTTGATGTACAGCTGATAAATCAACTGCTGGATGTGTATAAACTAAAATATATTTATAACTATTGAAGAAATTAGGGGAAATATTCAGAACAATTCTTTCAACTTGTCAATAATAGTCATGTGATATGGAAGAAGGGAATAGGCAAGTCTTAGAATGAAGCCTTCCATAGAGATGGACTAGGGAAACCTTTGTGGATTTTCTTTCTCTGCAGCTCCTGATCTGATCAGGCACGTTCTTAAACTTGATCTGTTTTTCTGTGGTTTCTCTGCCCACACACAAAATTTATTCCTAGTTTGCTCAATTCTGGGGAAGTTATCTTAGAGATGAATAGAGACAAAGACATAGAGAGATTCCCAATTCTCCTTTGCATCATTTCTCTAAGATTGGAAAGAATACTTATAGCTATTGCCTAATTTTAAAGCTAGTTTACAGAAAGTCCTTGATTTGCAACCACGTTTGGAACCAGAATTTTAGTCATAAGTCATTGCAGTAATAAGTCAAGGATATGACTGGACCTGGTTTTTTACTGTTTTTATGGAATTTTTAAAGCAAAAAAACCTGTGCTTAAAAACCATAGTTATTAAGCAAATCACGAAGGGGCACTTTTGCTGGAAAAAAATGGTTACGTAAAAGTGGCTAAGGCACCAGATTAGAAACTGCAGAATCGGATATTTCAATAAACATGTATATTCACTGTCACATGACGTCAAAGTGAGGCCAACCCTCTTGAAAGAATTTATGTTCCAGGGAGGGGAGATATTAATGCAAGCTACCATAATGTTCAAATAGTACAACCATGAATTAAGCCAAATAAATTATATCAAAATATTCAGATATGTCTACAATATTACTTTTTCACTTACTTTTTCAAGAAGATAACCAATCACTAGGAATCCTTTTCCACCCAGCATTTGTTCTTGCATGGCTACTGAACTCTTAAGGAGCTCCACCAAGAAAGCCAAAAGTGTAGCACTGCACATAAAATACAATTAGATATCAAATATTATTAGATATTATGGCTTTTTTAAACTTCATAATATTTAAATGAGAATAAAAAGTGTATTTTGTATATCAAGATTTAAGCTTATTAATTAATTTTATAGATATTAAAAATTGATAAGTATATCATATTTTAGGATATCAAAGCAAAGAGCTTTATAAATTTAACTCCCAAATCATTTCAAGATTATAAGCAGTGTTATTGATATATAAGAATGTATATACATAATGCAAAATTATGTTGTTTTACAGCAGTAATTCTTGGATTAATTCTTTGTATAGTGAAGATTCAACGTAAGAATCAATGTACAATAAGTCACTCTGTCAGATATACAATAACAAACCAAGTGCAATCCTTACAAGTGATATGGAATAAAAATTGTATGTAGATCTCCCATACAAAATCACCATCCAAGTTTTCTAAGATTTACTCAGCATATGGTTTGTGCTGCTTTTCCAATGCCAGATTGGGCTAAAAATACTTTGCCATCACTTTGCCATCAATTCTACATTAATTCCAACTTGGAAAGCACAGATGAAAATGGGTGTTGTTTTGCAAGCCATATTTTTATGTGATTTAGAGTTCTAAATCACATAAAAATCTGGAACTCAACAAGCTCTAGTGGAATGTGAAGGAGACGCATGCAACTTCCATGAGATCAAAAATGGCTCAGCTGTTAGATAAGAGAATATATCTCCATACATAGATAAGTGACAAAACTAACTTAAATATTAAAAGCCCTTGATTTAATAGCTTGTTTTAAAAATGTGATATGGAGTGAAATTTTCAGCTATATGGGGAAAATAGTTATCTGAAAGCAATTTAATATTAGCTGGAATAAAAAGATAAAAGAAACAGATTATGAAAACAATGTAATTGTAAAACATATCTACATTGAAAAAAGTAAGTATATATTTGCACCCCCCCAAAAAAATAAAGAAAATGTTTTATTTAGTAAATATATTAATGAATCGGCCCTTCTAAATTAGGACCCTGTCTCTTTCATCTATCCTGATGAGGAAAACCCAGCTTACCATGAAACTTGTTGATCAACCTTTTAGAGCAGGGGTGTCAAACTGGCGGCCCGTGGGCCAGATGAGTCACATGCAGGCCACACTCACCCCAGCTCCGCGAAGGGAAAAAAGTTGTGAAATGTCATGTGACGGCAACGTGATGCCGCGAGTTTGACACCTGTGTTTTAGAGCCACAAGACAGCATTGCTTAACCAGCTGCCACCTTGATGTCTATCTCACCATACAAATGGCCTTGAGTATGATCAGAAAAGCAATCCCATACATGATTACTCAGAAATCCATTAATTTCTAGAGGGCTTGCTCCCAGTTAGTGGACGTAGGACTGTAATCTATAGCATTTTTTCTTTAAAATTTCATAACTGTATATTGTTTTTAAAGTAATAAATAAGCATTTACCCTTGTTTATGAAAAGAGTAAAAAAAATCTATTCAATTTTGTTTTGTGGTGGGTGGGTTATAGATTATCTATAATTAACACTACCTGTAATTAAAGTGATTTTAATAATTTATTTTTATAGTTTTAAGATTTTTTTATAAGTCATCTTATATGTTGTTGGCTGAAGATTAGATACAATAAGCTAAATAAAGGAAAGATTCTCTTGGAATGTTTTGAAGAGTGTGTAAGTTTAAATCATTCTCTATTATATGATTCAAATCTTCAAGCAAGCTGTTTTTGATTACCTAAAAAAGGACTCAGTGCACTCTAATTCCATCTGCCCTGTATTTTCAATTGAAAATAACAGCCCTAGGCTACGCATAGCATGTTAACGATAATAAATGAGATTCACCTATAATTTACATGCTCTAAATATATTGACAGAAATAATTCAATTTTCACAGCCAAATCCAATTCTCAAAGGGCTCATGAACAAACAGTAAGTACAGACTTGTGTTAAACAAATATATGACTCATTGTAATTCTAAATTTTATACTTTATAATATGAGGAACTATGCTAAAAATAAATTGTTTTGTTGATGCAGTGACTTAACTAATAAACCAAAAAAGGGGAAGAAATACAGTGCCAATTTCCAAATCTTCCCCCATCTTTTTAATAAGGTCAATGTAAAATCCCTTTGACTTTTGGTGGTTTCAAGGATACCTTAATATTGTTTTCTTGGCAACACTGCCTTATTCTAGATTGGATTGTTTTTAAATTTAACCATAGTGTTCTATAATTAGATGATTTAGAGATTCATTGCACAAGTGGAAAGATAATTTTGCCACTAAACAGTTAAATGTATTCCTGCCAACACCTCCTTTACTAGCAAGATCAGTTTTGTAGCTAATGCTGCTGGATACAAAATATCATTGCTTATATTTCTCTAGATCCACCCTTGCTGTTTTATTTTTTGTTTGTTTGCTTGTTTACAAATTAATTAAGTAAAACTAGCACACATTCAGTGTCATCACAGCACAGTAAAAGCCTAGATCACATACTGTTCTCAACCATCTCTAGCAAAGTATTTGGGCTATATAAAACAGGATAATTAAACTAGTTTGTCTAATCAAGTCTAAAAATAAACAAGATCGGGTATCCCTAATTTTTCTAATAACGAAAAGTATACTCTTTTCAAATCACAGGAACCACAGAAAAAGTAATGTATTTATTTACTACATTTCTCCCACACGAGTGTGCCTAAATATATTTTCAGTACCATTAAGCAAACAAAAACATAAAGGATTTAGACCTAATGAAGAAAGCTAATTTAATTTTCATAAAATTAAATCAAATATTCTAAATATAACTATTTTGGTATGACTCAATAACTAAAATAATTACAACAATTTGTCAATCTGATTAATCAATTTACCTTTATATTATACTACTAATTAGCCTAGAAATATAACATTATCAATATTGACAGATCTGTCATAGTGTTAGAGTCTTTCTCATTCTCTTTTTAAAGGTCATAATTACGCTTTACGCATAATAAAAATGACTGAAGAGAGATAAGCATCCTTGATATTCCTTTCTGCATTTTGTTCACCTCTTTCCTATGTCAACAATAAAGTCAAAATACAGCTCTGTACACATCTAATTGTCTTCTGAAATCCATCATAATAAAACAAATAGCTAGAGTTTAAAACATTTAAAAAAAACACTTAATGAAATAGAATCCATTCATCTTCAAATTCTGTTTTAAATATTAATAGTCAGGACAGATTACTTACTTTACAACAATAATATATGAAAACACCTTTTTCTCTGTACAGAAAAACAAACACAGTAGATATCCAAATGACTGTTACATAAAAAGGAATTATAGGACAATAAAATCACAATGTCTTTTTTGGAAAAACATAATTAGGAACCTTGGTGAAATCACTTCTAAAATAATTCACACCTCCATTCTATCAAATCAAAATACCACACGATGCTCATATAGGATAATATGGTCTGAAATTGACCAACACAATTTTGTCACAATCGGCCATTTTACTTGTAGCTTAAAACCAGCAGCTATGTTCCTCTGCTATTCTGACTTAAAAACATGTTCTCATGTTTGGTGTGCATACTGTTTGGTTATTTGTGCCAGCAAGAATGCTTTAGTAAACCAGAAACTCCATGTATGGTTTGTTTAACATTATGAGAGTGAATCTCCTTTTTATTTATTTTTTTTCCCAACACCCCCCTCCCAAAAATCTGAAAATAATAATAATCTATTTTAAATAGATATAATCTATTTTTGACAATGAATTCCTAACTTCATTATTTAAGATAGGGTTTTTAAACAAATCAAACATTGGGTTGTTCATCCACACCCCCTTGCAGGATAACTGAGAGAGCAAACTATTATTGTACATTGTACTTCCTAATTATTGCATGTTGCAAATGAAGCCAATGTATTCCTAAAAGTTAGCTTTTAACAACAGAGGATACACCTTATATATTTATTCCAACAGACTTCTCCACTTATCTTTCAACTGAAAAAAAACACAAATGGATAATGAGTAAATGAATCATAGGCACTTGAAGAGATCTAGAGGTCCTTTTTTCTGAACATATGAAAAGCTACGATCAAATGCAATTCTTTCTTAGAAACAGTAAAAAAACTTCTTCAATCACTGATCCCATATTTTGTAGCTATTATTTACAGCACTAAAAATTATATATATTTCAGTTACATTTTATATTTTTTTACTATATACAGAATTACATTTCTGAATTACATTTTTGTGAATGATAGTTAAAAATTAAATATACTAATATAGTGTGATTCCTAATATCTTCGTAATTTTTATCCAATTTATATGTTCTTATACCACACATACAGTATAAGAATAAATATCCTTATACTGTACTAATTATTTTTTCTAGCTCAGTGTTGACTACCTGTCATACTCTAGAAGTTTTATTGAGAAATCCAAATGCTTCCAGGAGAGGTTAGAGATTTGATTTGGATCTTCATATGAACAGTATGTCATAGTATTTATTTATTTATTTATTTTATAAAATTTATATGCCGCCCAACTCCCGAAGGACTCTGGGCGGCTTACATCATAAAAAATAAAACATATAAAAACAATTTAAAAAAGAAAGGGGAAAAAAAACCCCCAACTATATTTAAAATAAAACATTCACACAACCATGCATGGGCCAATCAGAACAACTATTGGCCCCAGGCCTGCCGGAAAAGCCAGGTCTTAAGGGCTTTACGGAAGGCCAGTAAGGTGGGGGTAGTACGGATCTCGGGGGGTAGTTGGTGCCACAGAGTCGGAGAGGCTACAGAGAAGGCCCTCCCCCGCGGGCCCGCCCGCCGGCACTGCTTAGCTGAGGGGACCTGGAGGAGCCCAACCGTGTGGGATCTTACCGGTCACCGGGAGCTAT
>QLTV01004098.1:4194229-4205913 GCA_003457575.1 Thermophis baileyi | reverse complement strand
ACAGTGAAAATGAATTCCAGAGTTTATCAAGACATTTTGCAGGAAAACGTACGGCCATCTGTCCGCCCACTGAAGCTCCGCAGAGGATGGGTGATGCAACAGTACAATGACCCAAAGCATACAAGTAATTCAACAAAACAATGGCTTCAACAGCACAGAATACGCCTTCTGGAGTGGCCCAGTCAGAGTCCTGACCTCAACCCGATTGAAATGCTGTGGCATGACCTTAAGAGAGCGATTCACACCAGACATCCCAAGAATATTGCTACACTGAAACAGTTTTGTGAAGAGGAGTGGTCCAAAATTACTCCAGATCGTTGTGCAGGTCTGATTTGCAACTACAGAAAACATTTGGTTGAGGTTATTGCTGCCAAAGGAGAGTCAACCAGTTATTAAGTCCAAAGGTTCACATACTTTTTCCTCCCTGCACTGTGAATGTTTACACGTTATGTTCAATTAAACCATGGCAACATCTAATGTTTGTGTAGTATTATTTTAAGCAGACTGTGTTTTTCTATTGTTGTGACTTAGATGACGTTCAGAGCACATTTTATGACCAATTCATGCAAAACTCCACGTAATCCCAAGGGATTCACATACTTTTTCTTGCAACTGTATACTGTACTGTATCACCAGAATCTAGCTGGCACAGAGGAAGGTTTTACCCTCTTAAAAAAGTTCCCATTCAGGTTTTGGATGAAGCATCAGCATATAGAATCACAGAATGGCTTTAAGGGACAAGAGTAGGAGCTGCTCCCAAGGCAACAATCTTATAAAAAGGGACTGACTCCAGGGCAAGAATGCAACATGAATAAACTTCTTGGGAAAATCCCTCCCTAATTCAATAAAGATAGAGAGAGGGAAGGGGAAAGTGTTTTCATGCTTGCAAGATTCTATCCCTATAGGTTTACAATAAAAAAATTGCTGTCTTACATGGCACTGGTTTCCTAGTCTGATTGTTCTTCCAGGGCTGACATAGGTGAAACCCCGGAACAGGAGTGTTGGACTGGCTGTTCTCATCTAAAATACTCTTAAAGCCTCCAGAGTTGTCTGCAGATTATTAGATAGGAGAACTTAATTGTAAAGTTGGGCTCTAGCAATCATTTGGGATTGTTGCCTAGTGTGGGAAGCAATTATTAAAAAGCTAAACTAACACCATTTTAGAAGGAAAGTTAGTACTTTGTCATTATACAGAAGTGAGAAAGTCATACAGGCAAATAAAGAATTAGGGGAAACTGTTACACTCCTGGCAACAGATAAAGTGTACCAATTAGAACAATGAGAAATCAAATTATGCCATATTAGGAAAATACAACCTCAAGATTTTAAGAGTTAGGCATGCACAAACTGGTTGTTTATACCGAACTATAAAAGGGTGTTGCACTCTTTATATAGGGCCCTGGCTGCACTGAACACTCAATAATTTTGCCTTCTCAGCTAAATAAATTTTTGAACTCTGAATTACAGCATCTGACATTTTGCTCTGAGAAAGGAACAAACCAGAGGAAAAAAATTATCCCAACAGTAGCAACTTCCTTGCCTAAGCTTCTTGACTTCATGACTCAGTTGGCAGTGGAGTTCCTGAGGCATATGGGGAAGAAGATTCATTGGGCAGGGATTCTGATGCACTGTGGGTGTTCAGGTCACCATGGTAACTATTAAATCAAGTCATCAAGGGCCACACACACAAATTGGTAATCACACATTGGATTTGGTTTTTGTGTTAGGGCAGCGGTGATATTATTTGGTTTTGAGGAGCCTACCATCACTCCATTTCCATGGACTAATCACTCTCTGATTGCCTTGAAATGCTCTAGATCTGCTTTCCACTACAAGAGGATAAGGCCTATTCTATCAATATGCCCCAGAGGGCTGATGACACCAGATGGGTTTTTACAAGGAGGTTGAGTTAGTTCCTGAAGGTTCAGGTGCACAATTTGACTACATACACTCTTGGTTGCCAAGTTCAAGTCTGCTCTTGATTTACAGAAGAGCTTCAAGTGATGAAATGACAGAAAAGGGGCGTTGGTCTTACCTGATACGCTTCTTCTCATCAGGAGGAGCCAGCAGTCAGGATCGGTAGTCCTCGTCCAGTCAGCGATGAGGACCGAGTCTGTCATTTTTCTCTTTGCCAGGATCCGCCCTGCTAGTTCCCAGTTTTGGCGAATCGAAAGACTAGACCCGGTGTGGCAACCTACAATCAACCCACACAGGGTAAAGCTCCCATTCCAATATTACTGTCCCTGGGTTCAACTCTCGACCAAGCAGGTGAGTAGCCAGAACACATGATGATAGCACCGAGAAGTGTCCTATCAGGTGGTAAACATCCAGTCCGGTGAGAAATGTCAAATCCGGCAATAATGACCAATCCAGTGCTAGGACGCAGGCAGATGAGTGACGGAAGTGAGCCTGAAAAAATTACTGTAGGAATCCTAGCATAAACTTTCGAATTCAAAGGGATAACAAGGGAGGGACTGACTGCTGGCTCCTCCTGATGAGAAGAGGCGTATCAGGTAAGACCAATGCCCCTTCTCCATCGTGGGAGGAGCCAGCAGTCAGGATGGGACATACCAAAGCATCCCAAGTCCCAAGGGTGGGAAAAAGGAAAACACAAAAAGGCCACAGAATATTAAGATTTGTCTTCCACGACCCTCTGGAGCACCCTCCTGCCAAAGGCTGCATCCGCGGAAGCAAACCAGTCGATTTTGTAGTGCCTGATGAATTCAGACGGCGATGCCCAGGTAGCCGCCCGACACAGCTCTTCTAACGTGGACTGAGTCACCCAGGCAGCTGATGTAGCAGCGCTGCGTGTGGAGTGTGCCATGATACCTGCTGGACGCGGAAGAGACGACAGTTCGTAGGCAATGGCGATGGTACCCCTGATCCATCGTCCTACGGTTGTAGACGAGACCCTAAGTCCTAGGGATTGTGGGAAGAAGGCCACCAGAAGAGCCTCCGTCTTCCTGAAGGGACGAGTCCTTTCGATATAAATACGGAGAGCCCTCTGCATGTCTAAAGTGTGCCAAAGTTTCTCCGAAGGGTGCTTGGGGTGCGCACAAAAGGAGGGCAACACTAGCTCCTGGGCCCAATGGAAAGCCAAATTAACCTTCGGAATGAAAGAAGGATCCATTCGAAGCACCACCCGGTCAGGGTGAAAGACACAAAGATCGTCTATGACCGAAAGAGCGGAGAGCTCTGAAATTTTGCGGGCCGATGTAATGGCCAGGAGAAACGCCATTGAAATGAAAGGTGGCGAAGAGGCCTCCTGCAATGGCTCATATGGGGGGCCCGTGAGGGAACTTGAGTACTTTGGGAAGATCCCACGTGGGATAACGATGAACCACTGGTGGACACAAGTTTGATGCCCCTTTCAGGAACCGCTTGACCGTCGGGTATTGCAACAAGGATTCGAAATGACCGCACGTGAGAACCGATGAAAGGGCCGCCACCTGCCAACGCAAGGTGTTCGGCGACAATCCCTTAGCCAGACCCGCTTGTAGGAACCGCAAAATCGGGAGCGGGATCCTCAGTGGAGAGAAACCCTCGGCCGTGCACCAAGTACAGAAGGCTTTCCACGTAGCAGAGTATATTCTCTCCATGGAGGACCGGCAAGATGCCTGAATGGTAAGGATGACATTCTGATCGTACTGTTGTCTGCTTAGTGTGCCCCGCTCAAGCGCCAGGCGGTCAACTGGCAGTACTGTGGGTCCAGGTGGTACATGGACCCCTGGCTGAGCATGAACTCCGAAACCGGTAACTTCCACGGATCCGCCACTGAAAGAGCCTTGAGGTCCGCAAACCACGGCTGTCTCGGCCAAAAGGGAGCCAGTAGAATGACCTCCGCCTTCTCCTCCTGAACTTTCTGCAGTACCTGTGGTATAATTGGTAATGGAGGAAGCGCATATAGGAGGCCTCACGGCCAGACGCTCCATAGAGCGTTGACAGCCTCCACTCCCAGGGATTGGAAGCGGGAGAAAAACCATGGGAGCTGGGCATTCCCCGGGGTGGCGAAGAGATCCACTAGGGGAGTGCCGAATGTAGTCGCGATGGAACGAAAGATCTGAGGATTCAGGCACCACTCGGCTCGGTCCACGATCGAGCGACTCAGGTGGTCTGCCTGCACGTTGGCCACCCCGGACATGTGGTCCACCTTCAAGGAGAGAAGGTTTCTCTCCGACCACAGGCCCAGTTTGAGCACCTCTGTCATCAGCGTTCTCAAGCGGGTGCCTCCCTGCCGGTTGATATGTGCTTTCGTTGTTATGTTGTCCGTAAGGACCAGGACATGTTGGGCGTCTACTAGCTGGTGAAAATTCCTTAGTGCCAGCGAGACGGCCCGCAGCTCTAGCCAATTTATGGAGCACTTGGCTTCGGCTGCCAACCAAAGGCCCTGGGCCATGTGACCTTTGCAGTGGGTGCCCCAGCCAGACAGGCTGGCATCCGTGGTCACAATGACTCTGGTAGGATCCTTGAACAGGGACCCCTTGGCCACGGCCGACGTCTGCCACCAGATGAGGGAGAGTCTCACGTGGGGAGGTACCAATACCCTGAGTGAAGAAGAGCTGCGGCCAGATTTCTGGAAGGGAAGGAGGAACCACTGAAGTTCCCTGGAGTGCAGGGGGTAATAGAAATACTGGATATCATCTTCCCCAAAAGGGTTGACAACACCGAAAGGGGAACCCTGCGCTCACTGATGACCTGTGATGCCAGACCCCTGAGGCTGTCCTGGCGTTCTTGTGCCAAGGAAACCCTGCATTCCAAGGAATCGATAACAGCTCCTAAGTGACTAATGGAAGTGGACGGGGTCAGGAAACTCTTGTCCAGATTTATCGAAAAGCCGTGGTGTCGCAGGGTATCAATGGTTACCTGGAGGTGCTGAAGCGCAAGACGTTTAGATGGCGTGTGCACCAGGATGTCGTCCAGGTAACACTGGACACGCACGGGGAGAGAGCGTAAGTGGGCCGTTAGGGCTGCTAGCACTTTAGTAAACACCCTAGGAGCAGATGACAGTCCAAAGGGCAGCGCTCTATACTGGAAGTGCCTACCTGTATAGCAAAACCGAAGGTATTTGCGGTGCTGATGAGAGATGGGGATATGCAGGTAGACTTCCGTCAAATCTAGGGAAGCCATGAAGTCTCCCTTGCGGATGCAAGCCAAGATGGTCTGAAGGGTATGCATCTTGAACTTCCTATATTTTAAGTAGGAGTTCAGACGTTTCAAATCGAGTATCGCCCTCCAACCCCCCGAGGCTTTAGGGACCACAAATAGGATGGAATAAAACCCCTGTCCCCATAGGTCCAGGGGCACCTGCTGAATGGCCCGAATATCCAGCAGGTGTTGAACAGCCTCATCCATGAGAGCCCTTTTTGAAGGAATCCTGAAGGTGGAACAACGAATGAAAAACCTCGGGGGAGGGAGAGAAACTCGAGAGACAAACCATGGCATATAGCTTCCAGAACCCATGAGTCCTGGGTGGTTTCAGCACAGGCTGAGGCAAACCTGGCTAACCTACTCCCAATAGGCCAGTCTGACAGCCTACCACTTGCCCCTTCTGAAGGGTCTACCACCTGAACCTCCCCGGCCCTGTCTCTTGAATTGTCTCCCCCTCCCAGGTCTGTCCTGCTGAGGTCGCGCTCGAGACCCATACTGACCTGGGGCCCGGGGGGAAACTGGAGCTCTGATCGAACTGGCGAAAGGGCCGCCAAAAAAAGGACGGCTGTCTCGGAAGACCCCGCCCGGAGATGGCGGGGAGGATCTTCTTACTATCCCGAGACTTAATAAGGATGGGCTCAAGAGAATCCCCGAACAATAGAGGGCCACGGATGGGGCCCGAAGCCAGGCGCCACTTGTGCTTCGTGTCGGCGGACTACTGCTTCAGCCAATTCATACGCCTGGCCACCACTGTCGCCGCCATGGCTCGGGAGGCAAAATGAGAAGCATGTAAAGTCGAATCAGCCAGAAATTGGGTTGCAGCAAAAACCTTGTTAAGGTCTTGCTGGGCTCGGATATTATCAGCCGGGATATGCTCTTGAATCTGGAGGAGCCAGATCAAGGTCGCCCTAGCTAAAAAAGATGACGTCGAGGAGGCCTTGATGGACCAGGCTGCCGCCTGATGAGCCCGCAATAACGCCTGTTCCATTTTCCTATCCTCTGGCTTAAGCAATTCATCGGACACCCCTGGCATAGCCATGTGGGCATGAAGAGCCAACACCGGGGCATCGACCGCAGGAATAGCCAAGAGGTCCGTAAGTTCGTTGGCAACATTGAAAAATATGCGGTCAAGAGAGGTCGGGGCTGGGCCCGCGGCCGGAGATGCCCACTGGTCTTTGACCGTTTCCAGAAACAACGATAGAGTTGGCACAAAGTCTGTCTCCTGGGGAACTGATGAAAAGAGCAGGTCTCCTATTGGCTGATCAGATGCAGAATCCTTCGGTGGAGGGGGCGCCAGCCCGGCAGCTGCCTGGGCCTTGTAGAGGAGAGACTTATAGAGGCCCGGGGGCAAAAGACCCGAAGAATAGGGCTGGTCCGGCGCCACTTCCTTGTCCTCTGATAGCTCCAAATCGTACAGTTCTTCAGCCCCTGTCCACTCATGTGGGTCCTCTGCATCGGAAACATCAGACAACTCGGCACCCTCCAGGGCCCTAGAACTGGGGCCCGGTCTGGAATCGAACCGCTGTGAGGCGGTCCCCCTCTCTGGAATATCAGGGCCCGAAGCCGCTAGCGGCTGAAGATTGTCTGAAATACTTTGCTGTACAGCTGCAGCAATCCACTGTTGAACAGTGGCAGCATCAAAGGCCATGAGGCCTGTGGAGCCTGCAGACAAGGCATTGGCGGGCAGCGTGGCAGTAGCCTGTTGACTGGAAGCCCCAGTACCCTGGCTCTGCTGCCCCTGCGTCAAAAGGGGAGGCCCCACGCCAGACCTCGGCAATGTTGTGTTATCCAGTGCAAGGGGATCATCACCAGTCACCGTGGAGACAGGGATCTGGTCAAGACCACTGATGCCTTGCCCAAGGACTGGGGGATTCCTAGCCACATTACGATTGAAAATCCTCTGAAGGGCTTTATCTCTCCTCTTTTCTGCTTTGGCAGAAGCGCGAGAGAGGCTGAGAGACCCCTTAATGGCTTTGGAAGACTCTCCCGCACTTTCATCCGGGGAGGGGCGGTTAGTTTTCTTTAACCTTTTCCCCCCAGGCTTGTCAGATGAGGAAGGGACCACTGCCATGGTTGTACTTCACTTGATCACTCCGATCACGTATGCCACTGCTTGATGGCAGAGAGGCTTGTGATGTGAAGGGCTGCTGTTAAGGAGGGCTTTACTCTTCCCCCCCTTCATTTGCCAATGATTCTGAGGCAAGAGAACCGGCTCAATCCATCCCGAAGCGATGGGGGGGCGGCGCGATGTCCAGCCGCCCTATTCAACCTCCTCGCCCAAGCAGATAGCCAAGAGCCACAAGCGAAATGCTCCAGCGGCTGCAAAGGGCCCCGGCGACGAACAGGGAGACCGCGAGCTGACGCTCCAGCAGCTTCCTCCCCCACCGGGCTCTAGGCCCAGGCACGCTCGATTAGATCGGACAGTGGGCAGGGCTGGCTGGAGAGCGGCTAGGCCCAAGGCGCCGAAGCACGTGGCCTGAATTCGATGCGATCAGCCGAGAGATAACAAGCCGACTGTCAGCTGATGTTTTCGGGATCGCCTGTCTCGCAGCTTGAGAAAACCCACAGCATGCCTTAGAGGATCAGAAGATCTACTCCTCATGGCAGAAGAGCCGAAGCCCTGCGTTCAATGCCACGGCGCCCCTTGTTGTTGTTGGATTTTTTTTTTTGAGACAACGAGATCTAAATCCAATGGCTACTCACAGCAAGAGGAACCAACAGCCAGAATGGGAGCAATTTGCCACAACCTACTCTGCTGAGGACTGAGTCAAAACTGGGAACTAGCAGGGTGGATCCTGGCAAAGAGAAAAATTACAGACTCGGTCCTCATCGCTGACTGGACGAGGACTACCCATCCTGACTGCTGGCTCCTCCCACGATGGAGAAGATGCTTAGAGTGCAGATGAAATTGACAAAGAGTGACCTAACTATGCTGGACAACTAGGTCACGTCTTAATCCTTTCATCTTAGGGAACATGTTTGAGAAGGGGTTGTACTGCTAAAGGAAGCTGGTTACGGTCCGATTTTAGACTAAAGTATAGGGCTGAAGCAACACTGATTGAAGTTGTGGATGACCTCTGGCAGGGGAAACACTGGGAATGGTATATCGTTCTTGATCACTTGTGCCTTCTAATAACTTTTATTATGGTATCCTTTTGGACTGGCTCAGGGGATTGGGAGTAGGGGAAGTGTTTTGTGATGTTCCTCATAGTTCTGTTGTCTCCACACTCCTATTCAAAGTGGAATCCACTAGGTCATTAGGCAAAATGGGTTCAGTATCACCAGTATGCTATGATCCCAATTGTATATTTTTCCTTAGGCCATCCAAGTGATGCTGTTGGATTCTTTTCTGGAGGCTATAGGGTTTTGAAGATTTAGTAGTTTGGGGTTTCAAAGTCCTCTGGATTCAGAGATTTTCCATATTTAGTTCTTGACTGAGCACCAGACAGAACTGACATAATTTGGAGGTCTTTCTGGCTTTGAAGCTACTGTTCAAGAAATAGGTGACAGACATTGTCAGGAGGACTTTTGCACAAATCTGTCTTCTTTACCAAGTGAGCCTTTTCTGGATCAAGAGATCTTGCTCACAGTCACCCAGGCATATGGATTAATGCAATATGCTCCACATGAAGCTTCCTTTGAAAAATAGAAGCTGTGACTAGTCCACAATGCAGTGGCATGGGCAGTTATGGGTATATCTCATTGGGTACATCACACATGGTGTACATCATGTTATACCACTGCTCTATGAGCTACATTGGCTCCCAATAGGTTTCCAGGTGCAATTCAAGGTGTTGCTTACCACATATAAAGCATTTCAAGGGCTTTATAATCCCCCAAGGACGGGGTTATTTGCAAGACCACTTCCTTGCAGCTGTTTTTGTCCAGCCCACTAGATGCAGCAGTTCAGGGATGCTCCTGGTCCCATTTATTAAGCAGTACCTTCTGGCATAACCAGAGAAGTATGCCGTAGATGTCATGGGATCTGTCCTTTGTAACATAAATCTCTCCCCAAAAAAACAATTTCATAAATTATTCAGGATCTGGGTATTCCTCTGGGCATGGGACCTGTACATTGGATGAAGCTAAGTATTGTAATTTTTTTCTGATACGATTAGATTATAAAATTTGAGTTGTATTGTTATGGTCCTACTGTTGTTTGCTTTGTCTGTATTGCTTTGGTTTTTATTCTTGTATTTGCCATCCAGAGTCATGATAACCATATGGGTGGCTATATAAATTGATTAAATGAATAAATGAAGTTATAAAGAAAGAAGTATTTTCAGGTATTTCAATCCAAGCCATTTAAGGCTCTAAAAGATAAGAAGCAGGAGTTAAAATTAGGGTCATAAATAAAAAAAAAGGAGTCAATGTATTTCTTTAAGAGATGAGGTACTGTGGTTCATTTAGTTAGATTACTGGGAATTATAGCAGACAAGTTCTGAACTGAACACTTGGAGGCATCTTCAAGGGCAGCCTTATATATAATGCATTACAGTAATCCAATCAGGAGGTTACCAGAGCATGGTTCATTATAGCCGAGCTATATCTATCCAAGAATGCTTAGTTGCTGAACTAACTTAAGTTGAAAAATATATCTACTTTCTTCTGCCAAGGCTAGCAGTACTTTCAGTAATAATGTTGAATCAATCAATCCTATTATTATAATCCTTGTGAAAATGAATAAACACCAGTCTCCCAAACATAAGATTCAAAGCACTTTATCATGTCAGAATTTGATTTCAAAATCTTAGTCAATATCTAGTATTTTATAATCCAGATAATTGTGCAAGAATTGCAATGCTTCCCTTCATAGCAATGGCACAGGAAATAGAGCTGGATATTGGCAGTGTAGCAGTGACATACTGTATCTCTTAAATTCTCAAGTGATGCAGTCATATAAACCTTGAACAGAACTTCATTTAGTCCAAAAACCTTAATTCAGTCATGATTCCATTAAATCTCTTGCCATGTACTTTGATATAATGCTCATTCTATTGATACAGAAAATGCATTTTGATATAATACCCATTCTATTGATACAGAATGTGTAAATTGGGTGGATAAAAGGATAAATAGAGAGCTAGATAAACAGATGGATATAGGAAATACCGGTATTTGATTTTTATCTTGTAAAATTAAAAATTCAAATTATAGATTCAAACATAAAATGTTTTTGCTTTGTTTTGTTTTGTTTTTGGCATTAGAAAGCAACTAGGAAAAAAATCTTATTTACTTCAGTATATATTTTTCTGCATTCATAAAAATCAAGAGCTATATGTTTCCATCACAAACAGTAATCTATAGCCTATAGTAAAGTAAAAGAAAAAGAAAGTATGAATGACGTTCTTAATATGCACAAAATCTCTCAGCATAAGAATTTCTTTGAAATGGAAATATTTAATTATTCCATTACCATTAACCAGGCATTATGGAAGTCTACAAAATACATTTATAATGCTAAATTTAAAACTATGAGTAACACCAATCACAAAAATTGATGAACATTTGTATATTTAAAGAAATTTATTATTTTAAAAACTGCTAAAATCTAAGCATTTTAATATATGGAATTATTGAAATATTGATTTTTTTATAATTCTTTGCCATATCCATATTACATAGCTACACAAAATTACAAAAAATCAGAATTACATTGATTTTATTTGAACCAAAATGTATCTTATGATGTTAATAAATGTGCAGTTTTAAAAATATATCCAGTACAGGTCGATAGCTATCGGTACCAGTGCAGATAAAGCACATCTTTTGGTATCTCAATACCCAACATTCTTTAGATCTAAACATCCATCCCAATGCTTTCCCAGCCAAACATAAACATATTTCACTGACATCTTCAAATTACAGGGACTACTAGAAAAGATTAAACAAAATGGATTTGATCTGACAAACTATTTCAGACTTCTGCAACAATAAATTATCTATTACACTGATTACTTGAGATATCCAGTTAATTTCAGTGAAATAGTTCTAAGCTCTTTAAAATATGAACATATTCATAAATGAAAAGGAAATTAATACTAATATTCAAATCCAATCTATAACCTGACGTCTGCTATCTGAAGTTTCCATCATCCATTCAAATGAATTTTCATATACATTGTATCCAGTGGTGGGATTCAATTTTTTTATTACCGGTTCTGTGGGCGTGGCTTGGTGGTCATGTGAGTGGGTGGGTGTGGGTGGTCATGTGAGTGGGTGGGCGTGGCCAACTCAATGTCACTCCCACCCAGTCACATGACCCCCCCCAGCCACACCTACCCAGGTTTTGTGGCTCCCAGTGTTTTCTGTGGGAAATGGGTCATGTGACTGGGTGGGCGTGGCCAACTTGAAATTTCCCTTAGGAAATTTCTTAGTCCAACTCACAATAAAATAGCACAATAAAATAGCACTGTTCCAATATTTAGAATAGAATAGAATAACAGAATTGGAAAGGACCTTGGAGGTCGTGTAGTCCAACCTTCTGCTAAGGCAGGAAACCCTGCACCACTTCAGACAGATGGATATCCAACATC